>JAAQRH010000387.1:0-24324 GCA_013186785.1 Fusarium pseudonygamai
AGGGGGGGGGGGGCAACCTGAAGAGACCGCCTACCAGAACTGGGTAGGGAAACTGAGCAGACGAGGCACAGTCTAGAGCAGGAGCGAGAGCTGCACACTTGCTATTGACTGCTAGGGGGAAAATAGAGGCGGGGCAACCAGGAAAACAGGTCTTTCTAAGCTGCTCGCCGCTTTAGTGATTGGTTCGTGGTGGTGGTAGTGCAGAGAAGGATGCCCTGAGAGCAACTTTGTCCCAGTGGTTGCAGAGCAGCGGTCGCAGTGGAATGGCTATAGCGGTGGCTGAGGTGGAGAGCTTACCTCCAAAAGTAATCCAATAGTTGTTCGTGATCGCCAATTCCTTGAAGAATTGATATCGAGGCAAGTATCGTGTTTCAAGGTCAGAATATCTAGGGATTCCTTCGGATCAGGTAGCGATTTTCTGTCAAACTTCTAACTTAGACATTTGCAAGTAGGTCCCGACACAGTAAAACGACCCGCTTCACCGTCCTGACTTTATCTTTTCTGCACAAGGTGACGTCGTAAGCAGAACTTCATCCACCGCCACGCGAGCTGGCGAAGACGTCAGCTAGGGAACTTTCTAATGCTGCAGCCTCTGAGGCTTCCTTTTATTTCTCTTGGCAAAGTATGTGAGCGTTTCAGCTGAGGGCTCGTTCTTCACAGTGGCATACATACTACTAAAACATCAATGACTTTGTAAACATACCAGTTCTAGGCATCTTTGGATCATCGAAAAACTCTACGCAAAAAGCTCCTGTTCAGGTCAGCCCCAGCCACAAGATGATGTCCAATCTTCATTCCTGGCTGAGGCCAATCCGTAAGCGGAATGTCTATTTGCTTCCTACACAGCAGGGTCTATTCAGAACGACCAACAACCATCTCAAAGACTTCCAAGCACCTGGGTTTAGTGACTGAAAAGGGGTTGTCATCTCCATGCCAAATGTCCAGATGCTCCGCAGATTGGAACCGGTACCCGGCTTCCAGCTCCCGAGTTCCACTCCATAATTAGCACAAGTGGCTAATCGAGCAGGTACATACATACTCGTTCAGGGCAGAGTTACGCGGAGAGAGCTTTTGTATCGAAGAAGTTTCTTGCTGACCAACCATACCAAACACGCGTTAGGGCCTGTTTCGTTCTCTGAAGAGACAGCGCTCGCCCGTTCATTCCGACTGGTCTGAACTGGGTAAGTAGGGACTTGTGGTTGGGAGCAACCGCCTCGATATTACGCAGCTGTATCACCTGCTTCACTATAGAGACTTCTTCGACAAGCCAAGACGCGGTGCTGGCTGTGTACTACCAGTATGTCTTGAGAGACGAGTTTGTGTTCTATAGAGTATATCTTGTTCGCCGTCGTGAGTGTGGTTCGTTCATATTGGCTGCCTAACTTCAACACCGCTTTAGGAGCACCCCTGAACCACGAGGCTGTCAAATAGTATTGGCTTCACAGTCAACAGATCTCCTAAACTCTGAATAAGACCCCTGTATCTGGCCCCTGCCCAGCCCAGCCGGGGAAACCCACCAGCAGGAGCAGTCGGCCAGTGACCAGGCTATGAGAATGAATGCCTTCGCTTACTTACCTACGAACAGCGGGATCTCCGGCGCCTTTCGAAGATGCGAAATGCGTCCGCTGACTAGGCTCCATTAGTTCGAACATGGGGCTTTAGACTTCAGTGTTATGGTAGCCTTGCGGCCAGGCTTCTGGAAGTGTCATGCAACGCAATACACGCGCGTCGTCTCAACCAGCCACAATGCCACAATGCCTTCTGGTAAATCATGCTGTTTGGCGTGGAGAGACCAAAATCCTTTCTTAGGCTTTTTCGCTCTCGCTTTAAGCTCGTTCTCCCGTCTCGGCCACAAAAGCAGCGATGAGGGGCAACCTTGCAAGGTGGGGCAGCTTTGCTGAGCTGGAGGGGAGCTATGATGAAATATTTCTCTGCCACGTAGAACTGTTGTCAGTTGAATTGCGGTGTCTGTCCCCAGCAGAAGCTTAGTACTACTCTTCTCTTTGACTCAAAAGCATGTACCAGTCATCATAAGGCACTCATTGGGCTGCAATGTATCCTTATCGAACTACGAGAAAACAATTGGTCGGTTAACGGAGAATCAGTATTCTGTATAGATGTCTGTTGAGCTAGACCTCTTTGGGACTAGAGTCTTCTTGAAGATTCCAGAATTGGGCAAATTCTAATCGATATGCTTGGTCAAGTTGAAAATTGAAAGCCAATATCAAAAGATTAATGTTTTTTGATCTTACTCCTTCAACACACTCAGCTTAAACAACATATCAAGAAAGGCACTCAAAAACAAGTAAAAATGGATGACAAGCGACTCAACGAACTCCTTAAATGGAGTATCGAGCAATCAGATGCCACCAGAAATGACCCTGATGCCCCAGCTCCGACCACACAGCTCACACCAGAACTCATGGCATCGCTCATGGGCGGTCCCTCTGACGCCGACCTTATGAAGGCCTCTATGGAGATTATCACATCGGACGATGCTGAGCAGGTCTCTCTTGACGATAAACTCATCGCCTTTGACAACTTTGAACAGCTTATTGAGGGTCTCGACAATGCAAACAATATCGCAAATCTCAGCCTGTGGACCCCACTGCTTGACCAGCTCAAGCATGACGAGCGAGAGATGCGCAAGATGGCAGCCTGGTGTGTGGGAACCGCTGTACAGAACAATGAGCGCACCCAGGAGCGTCTGCTCGCTATGGGGGGGCTTCCGCTCCTTGTAAACCTAGCGACCCAGGAGGATGAGCATAACGATGTTCGTCGCAAGGCCGTATATGCGCTGAGCTCAGCGGTGCGCAACTATCAACCAGCGATGGACCTCTTTGCCGATGAATTGACCAAGAGGGGTCATAAGACTGACAAGGTCGATGCCACAAGCATGGAGGCTGTCGACGAGGTGGTCAACGGATTACGCGAGAAGATCGGCAAGGCTTGAGAAACTTTTGTCGGATCAAACATCAACTCATAACGAACGGCTGCATTGGGACGGAGTTGGGGCGTTGGACTGAAGGAAAGGGCGTGTGGTCAAGAGAGATGGAGAACCCGGAGGGTACTAAAATAGAATGGTATAGGCAATATGCCCTGAATTTTAAATATTCATTTATGATACATTCGTCTTGGTACATAATCTATGCTACATATCACCTACTTAGAGTTGACATTTATTTCCAACGCCTTACAACGACACCTTCTATCGTAATTTAGTGCCTAGCCTTGCCATAGAAGGGAAGGCCGAGTGCCTGCAAAAGAAGACGACCTTGCCTATCTGATGTACCAGTCGTCTTGATGAATATATCGCATCCAGGCATCAGTCGTGCAGGGTACATCTACTCATAATTAGCTCGCGATGTCTTGATTAGTGCATAAGCAGACTCACGTCGTAGTTGAACTCGATTTCAGGAAAGTATGCCATCCAGTCAGGCTTCATACCGAACGCCAGGTTGCCTGCACTATCACCAGTAGTAGCATCAATACCAGGCCAGTCCTTGATTTTAGGCAGGACCAGAGTAATGAGCTTATCAAGGAAGTCGTAAGCTTGAGCACCTTTCAGTGTCACTTTGCAGCCAGTCTTGTCACCCTTTCTGACACCCCACTGAACGACACCATGCTTGACTCGTGTGACCTCAGGGAAGGCACCAGAGATGGCTTGGATAACAGCACGGCACACGTGCAGGTACTCCTTGTTCTGGGCGCCCATGGGAGCGAATGAGTTGATAGTGATAGCCTCGATATCAGGTACGTTGTGCCATTCAATTGGACGCTCGACTAAGCCTAGCCTTGAAGAGCCACCACCTCGAGGTCCTCGGCGAGGTCGGTTCTTGTGGTAAGGCGAAGACTCGTCCCATTCTCTCAAGTTACCCTTGTTGGAAACAGGAACTTCTGAACCTGGCGGGGTATGCTGGTATGTCATAGCGATCAGATCTGGCGCAATTGTGCTTTCGTATGTGTGCTTTAATCGAGGAAAGCTGAAAGGACCGGGGACGAAGTCTCGAGCTGTCGGATCGGAGGACTTGGGCACCTGAACGGGGTGTAGAGGACCACGGTAGTACTTGGGAGGATGGTATTGGTATCTATCACAAATCAATCAGCTCGAACTTAGTCGAAAGGGAGCAATTGGGCTACGGACCTATTGCCGGGAAGTTTTTTCCCCGTCTCTGCAGCTTTTTCTCTAGAATTGAAGGCCTGGATAGCCGCTTCGTCAGGAGAACCTGTAGCAAAAGACGAAGCATTGTCGAGATCTGCGAGAGCGGAGGACTTCTTTGTCTCGGTCGAGGCAAAGCGCTGCGCACAAACGAAACCTGTCCTCAGAGGCAGATGCCTCCGTCCCAATGAGCTCGCCATGCGAGCTCCTTCTCGTACCGTGGTCATCATGGGCTCGTGGGTTGAGATTCCTCGTCGTCGAAAAGATGTGTGGTTGTCGCGCGGATTTGGAAATTTCCATCTAAGCGGCTAGCGCCCGACTGCGCCACGTGCGGTACCTATCTGGAATTGTGGCTGTGCTCTCACACCATACCTATCGTTTGAAGAATACCTGGGTAAGGTAAGTAAATTCATGCTTAAAACTTGTGATAAGTCTCATTACTGGACCGAAACTTGTTCCTTTTGATTCCCCTTGTCTTGATCGAAAGCGTCACATCACTACTTGAGTAAAGATCTGTGGCTAGAGTTGCAATGTTATGGATTTCATTGTCAACATTTTCTCTATCAATTCCCATTTTTCGACACAAATGTGTTTTAAAGAAAAAGAATAAAAAGACATTTCATGCAAAGTATCTTACTCCAGACACTATGCAAATTTGACAATTCAGCCTTCTCTCCTTGAGCTAGCTTTCATTGTCTGATTACTCAGTATAAGCATCTCACCACCACTTCCGAAACACTCCGATCGCCCCTCCATTACTCAGATCTAAAAAACAGGTTGCGTCCCAGTAGTCCAAGAGAGCATAATTACGAAGCCCCCAATAGTCTTGTTCTTGAGGAAATGGACGATATCGCTTTGCCCGAGTCTTTTTCCTTTTTCCACCAACGTTTATCGGTCTCGGACAATGCAACAGTCCGACGCACTTCAATGTTTCATACAAGACCCAAGATGCCTCAAAATATGGAGCGGACCCGAAAAGCTGGACGCGGGATGTCCGTGGGCCCGTCGACCCGGTCTATCTCCATCCTTCTTGAGAGCAAGGACCGATCTGGCGACCGAGTTCAGATACAGGTAGGTGGCTAGGGTGGCCAGTGGCTTTCCCAACGGACCAGGTTTTCAACGGGCGGCCCGAAGACATCAACAACCATACGTTGTCGAACAAACATGGGGTAGTTGACATCCGACACAGCGGTCGATCTAACTACTGTAGTAGATGTCCAGAGGAGCGGTCTGATAATCTTCGAAGGCCTACACGTCACGATCAAAAGATTCACAGGCAATGCCTAGATCAGGCTCCCCAGGCCACTAGGAACTCGTCTTATTGCGGCCGATAATATGCAACACCAGACTGAAGAGCCTTTGGTTTCCTAGAAGGACTTACGGTTCATTTGGCACAAACCTAGGTAATTGCGTACGATTTCAGGTACGAATTACAGATCCCATTTCGATCGATCGAATGCGTCTACCTATTTATTAGCTATACCTGACATACTCACACGCCTGCATAGTCCGCTTTTCCTCGTGTCACCAGTTCTGTTGTGCCTATAGCCCTGATGTGAGCAGCCTAAAGTCTAAGAGTCAGGCGGATTACAGAAGAGCCCTGATGGTGTGACGAAGTGCAGTAAGATGATGATCATCGCGATGAGAGCAGTGCAAAGCCACTAAATAATACAGTGTCTCCTTTTCAGAGCCATTACAGAATGTGTTTTGGTGGAACTGTTGTGTTACAAGAGTTCTGGCAGAATTTAGTTGAGGTACTGTAGAATCGAGTGGGTTAGGTGATTTGAGAATAAGATCCATCAGAACCTACTACAGATGTACCATGATGCCGTGGCCAAAATAGGATCAGGAGAAGGGGAGCTGATGCAAAGACGAGTCTTCCATCACACATGATAACACGTGTGTATGTTAGAGCTGAGTTGGCCAGGCTTCAGTAATTCGCAAATCACTTGACTTTTCATAACCTATTTGTCCAACTTCCTCGTCGGTTTAGCTCGCCCTGCAAGGCCGCAGTTTTTGTCCTTGTTGTTGCGCGGAAATTGGCTAGGATCGGCTCCATGGATTACCGGCCTGGAATGGGATAAAAGAAAGGATATCAGCGCCGTTGAACCGGTCACACTAGCTAATGAAGTGTAATGTTGACGTGTACCTGTAGGTAGTTTGTTCGAGGCAGTTGAATTACATAGCTGCAAACTACGTTGCCCACTGTTTTGTTCCATAGACAAAAGGCAAGGAAGACAAAGAAGAAAAAGTAAACCTCGCTAACATACTACTTGTAGGTACTGAGTAAGGTAGGTACTCTACCGACGGGAGTGACAGGATTGACAGGGCACAGGGGTCCTGCAACTGTTGTTACCTTGAACCTTACCTCAGAGGCTGTCCCACCCCCGCCACTATCAACCTATGTAGGTAGGTGCCTATCCTTCTATTTTAGTACGATAACCTCCAGGCCACCCCCCTCTAGCCCCTCAACAAGCGCTCCCGTGGGCTGTTCGGCCATTGAGACCTGCGCTCCGACGCCCGACTTTCTTTGCTGATCACTCAGTCTCGGCCTTTTTTTTTCAAGTACACAGGTCCCTCCAACTGAAGGATGTCTTTCAACTTCCTCGCTTTTTCTCTTGCTCCTACTATCTGAAAATCCCTCTCTCTTCTTAAAGCTTGAGACACCTGCTTCGTGTTTTCTTCCTCCATCGATTCCCTCGCTCGACGAACACTTGAAAGCCGTAAACCAATCAATTCCATCTCACCCCTCGCGCGCGTCGCACTCGAGCCACTTCCCGACCCTTTCCAAACAACGGATGCGCCCCCGATAATGAAGACTTGTGGCTTGTTTCTCCCTCGTTGAATCTGGCGAGTCCCTCTCTTACTTTCGACCGATATATTCGTCTCTTCCTTGCTATTCAAACACCATGAAGGAGTTCCCAAGAAAGTTTCTCAGCAAGCGCGAAAAGAATGGCCGGCGATCTAAGTCGGCCACACCAGCGCCAGTTGTCCCAACGGTTCTTGACAGCACTAGCAACAAAAATAAGGTACGTTATTGCCTGAATTGGTATTCTTTGATGAGCGATCTATGGAACTGCATCCAGCAGCGAGCTTGTCATAGTCCAAGATGGAATATTCTGACGAGCAGCTATCCAGCCTCGACCACTCTCCGCTGGGGCTTTCATGGCCTTGTTCAAAAACGACAGCGCAAAACAAGGAGCAAAAGCCGAAGCAGAGAAAGAGAAGGATACCGCACAAGTACGATTCGAATCACGGCATGAAGGATCGTGTCATTAACTTTGTCTTCTATTAGATCGAGGACATTTTACGCCGCCTAGACGAGCTCAACATAACCAATGTCACCGCCGATCATGTTACCGACATCATGGCAACCAAGTTTGCAGACCACGACCCCAATAAGACAGTCGAGTTCATCGATATGGAGCAAAAGGCTGCAGCGGGTATCATAACCCCATATGATCCCAGCGTGGATATGGTGGGCGCCGAAAACCGTGGCAACGTGACTTGCTATCTTGACGCACTTCTGTTCTCAATGTTTGCCAAAATCGATGCTTTCGAGTGTATGCTCAAAAATGATTTCCCAGAGGAAGACAGTCGCAACAAACTTGTCAATCTTTTGCGGATGTGGGTTAACATGTTGAGGACGGGGAAATTAGTGCATACGGATATGGTGAGTTGCATAGGTGCAATCTCAGTGATGCTCAAACTAACATTTGAACAGACCAAGTTGATACAGGACGCTCTGGCCGACTGTGGATGGTCGGATGCACGGATGCTTGAGCAGCAAGACACCTCGGAGGCTTTTGCTTTCATAACAGAAACCTTACAGCTACCTCTCCTTTCACTGCAAGTCGATCTCTTCCACCAAGGCAAGAAGGACAAGGACGACCACAAGGTTGTTTATGAGCGTCTTCTGAATCTTGCTGTACCTCCAGATCCTGAGGAGAAGGGTCTGAAATTAGAAGACTGTCTCGAAGAATACTTCAACGCCCAGGTAGACGTTAAGCGAGATAGCGAAGACGGGAAGAAGCTCGGGGTAGAAGAGAAGAGTCGAAGTGAGACACCAACACTCAAGCATAGGGATACAATTCGCATCATCACTGAAGAACGCGGCGAAGCATCAACACCAACGTCCCCCTTGGTAAATACACCGTTGGAGATAACGCCAACTTCGGAGAAGGGGGGTTCTCTTCTGCTGGCAGATCCCAATGTCAAGGACGGAAATACTCCTGATGATGAAGAAGAGGGAGAGGTTACGACTGTGGAAATAGTGAAGAACAAGCCAAGCATGCGAACGAGGTCTACCAGCGTGATCCAGCGCGTAGTGTTGGATGAAGACGGTCGCCCCTCTACCCCAGACAATGTCACAATGCTTCAAAAGGCTATGAGGAAAGGCTCGACAGTTGTGAAGGCAGTTACTATTCCTGCCTGGCAGTTTTTCCGTTTGATTCGTAAGTTTGCGCCACCTCATTGAGCCCAATATGGATATTAACATTGAGTTCAGCTTGGCATGCGCTTTCAAGCAGTGAGCCCAGGAATAATACGGAGGTCGCATTGAACTTTGAGCAAAGACCTGTTGTTGGCATCTGTCTCAAACGTTACGCTATGACTGAGTCTGGCCAGCCGAAACGTCACAATACCTTTATCGACATTCCCGATAGTCTGAGACTACCCCATTTCATGCTGGCCGATGAACCCAAGGCCGAGGAAGATATGAACGTTCTTAACACGGACTATAAGCTCGTCCTACAGTCCGTCATCTGCCACCGGGGCGACTCACTACAAAGTGGCCATTATGTTTCGTTCGCCCGAGTGGCCCCTAAGTTATTGAAAGACAATAGACGGCATAATTTCGACCCACCACCGGATTACGAGGAAGCACAATGGGTTAAATTCGATGACCTCCAGATCGAAAACCGAGTCAGTTATGTGGAAGATATCAGGTCAGCATTGAAGGAGGAAATGCCTTATCTTCTGTTCTATCAGATTATGCCGATGGTCGAAGTCTCGCCTCCATCTGTGGACGAGACAGAGACAGAACCGCCTTCCTACAACGATTCTAAAATCAGTATTGAGCTGCCTCCTACTCCTTCACAAAGCAACCGATTGGGTAGTCTGGAGGGAGGCTATTTTGATAGTACACCAACCTTGGAGAACTCCCAACTTTTGTCTAGTAAACCACCAAGTATTCGCCTCTCTATGGACGGCGAAAGGCCAAGAAGAAGCGAAGATATCGACCGAAACCCAGGATCTCTAGCTGGGGACTCGCGGCGTCCCAGCGCTGTTTGGACGGATTCAACCATACACACCCCCAACTCCCACTCTCCAGCTGTTACGCCTAACGAAGAATCGACAGCATCGAGGTTGTCACGCGCAGCATCTAGATTCACATTGGTTAACAGAAGTCGGCCCAGTAGCCAGAATGGAGAAAATCGCATTAGTTTCTCGATGAGCAGACTGGGCGGTCTCATGCGGCCTAGCAAAGAGCCCTTGGTGGAACCCAAAGATGAACCCAATGGCGTTGGCATGTCTTCTGCCAACTCCACGGGTGTCTTGACGGCAGAGATATCTAAAGAGTCGAAGGAATCAAAGGATGCCATGGATGAGAGAGAGCAACTGGCCGAACCGGAACCCGAACAGCATCACCATCGTCACCATGGCCATAAACATGGACATAAGAGGGTCAAGTCCAGAGACAAAGTTAAGAATAAGAGCGGCGACCAACCTGAACGAGAATGCACAGTGATGTAACAGTCATCCTGCCACGTCATTCCGATAACCACGATACGAGAGAAAGAATGCAATTAGATTATACTTCACATACTTGCGACCGTTCTGATGTTGGACATGCATAGCTATAGGAGTCTCGATTTACAAGGAGGAACTGGCACGGGTTTAAACAGATGAAGTGGGATGGGGTAACGCAGCAACTTTGTTGATAGTATGACGTTGGACAGCAGGCTACGCAGAGATGGTCTTGTGATATTGGTACCCCATGAGGACCTCTTCTTTTTTCGTATGGGTTTCTCAAAAGAAAAAGTGAACAGAACTTTGGTTTAGCAAGGCGTTTTTTGGCGGTTGTGACAATTTTTTGCCACGGGGTTCACTTTCGAAGCTGGGGGGTACTTTGAATATGATACACGCGAGTATGAGATAATGAGACACAAGAATCGAGGATGATACCGCACGGTCGAGGCGAGAAAGCCTCAAAGTGCTTTCATGTGACAAAATATTCCGTGATAACGTCTACCATTGGTGCGGAAGGACATTGTGCGAAAATGAGTCAAACCAATTCGCGACCATTTCTCGCTTACACCCCCATGAGAAGACGAAAGACGTAGCTTCAAGTTTGTCTATTTCCTTGTACACATATACATGAGCAGGGAGGCCGTCTCTTCGTAGCTTGCCCTGATATTCACCAGCTCATCCAGACCCATCAACACGTCGAACTAAAACAACCGCAGCCGCCATGAGCGCCGA
This sequence comes from Fusarium pseudonygamai, assembly GCA_013186785.1. Lineage (NCBI taxonomy): Eukaryota > Fungi > Ascomycota > Sordariomycetes > Hypocreales > Nectriaceae > Fusarium > Fusarium pseudonygamai. The sequence continues at coordinate 10,643 of JAAQRH010000387.1, forward strand.
GATGAAGAGTTCGTTCAAAACTATTTAAAAACAATAACAGTGCGATGACCGACTTTTCGTCCCTCCGTAATGTGCGTTACAGGAAATTCATACACATGACCAGGACGATGCAAGTCCACGACAATAATATACACAGATACCTAACTTCCAAGCACATACGAGTTGGACCGGGACCTAATGCCGGCCAGGCCACTTAAGCACGAGGTCTCCCTCGGGTTCGGAAGTCATAGTATCACCAGAGACGAAACGGACGACTAATAAGACATCGAGTGTGGTGAGAGAGGTTTGGGGTGAGGTCGAACTTCGTCCTGGCCTGCTCACAGTTGAACGATCATTAAGATATATCACTCATTTGAGCGGGGAGTGCCGCGTCGTCGCGGATTTTCAAGGAGCTCAAGCTCGGGGCTTAAAAGGGAATGTTAGGGGGGGGCTGGGAGCCAAGAGACTCCTGTTGTTCTTGGAGCTCCTCAGGGGCTGCCTCAATGGAGACACCCAACCCAATCTTAGCTTGATGCTTGAGTAGTTGTCAGTACATCGTCGAACGGATGGGGATGAGGGCACAAACCGTGAAGTGATCAATATCAGCAGCAAATGTCATCATCACGGGCGGTGCGACACGCTTTTCCAGAACGCAGCTAAGCTTGCCCTTGGAGTCCACCTGAGCTCGGAAAGTAGACATGCGGAAATCATACTTGGCACCAATAGTGGTGACGCCCTCCTTCTGAAGGCCACCGCCCATGAGACCACCGGCAGAGGGAACGAGACCGAGGCTCAAATCAACACCGGCCTGAACCTTGTCCGAGAGTCGTCGCCAGTAAGAGGTGTTGAGGGTGCCCATAGCAGCTTGAAGCTGAGCGGTAGCGATCCAGTCTGCGGACTTGTACCGGGCAGCATAGGAGACAGCGCACTCGGGGCCTTGGGTGAGAGCAGTTCGCTGCCAGAGAGTTTCAAGGCCCAGGGCAAGCTTAGGAGTAACAGACTGGAGGTAGCTTCCAATATAGATGCCAGTCACACCACCCTCAAGGTAAGAAGGGTTCAGCATCTTCAGGGATGCGCTGAAATCGTTGCCAGTATACTCGTGCTCGAACTGCGCCATATCCTGACCACCAGGAGAAATGGAGAGCTGAGACTTGGAAACAAATTTGTCGGACCATCTCCAGTTGAATCGGCCGGAGAGAGAACCCTCGTTATCCAGATTACCTTGGCAGAAGACCTGTCGATGAATCAGCAACCTGCCATACGAAAATATCATGGCTCATGGTAGCTACCTTGCCTGTTCCGTACATCGCAGCAAATGTGTAGGGGTTAATGCGCTCTCCCATGGCGAATTGGTGGGAAACCTGGAAGAGAGGGGCCATGCTAAAGATCTTTGTGAGATCGGCACGCATTCCGGTGAACATATAATTGTTGAGGAAGACATCGCGTTGAACCTCCTTGGCAAGACTCTCGATAGTTCCTGGGTTGGAGAGGCCTAATTTGGCCCTTCGCTCATTGAACGAGTTTAGGGCATCTCCTAAAACGCTAGCGATGGGATTGGAAAGCAGGGCCGTCTTGACGGGATCCAATGCGGCTGCGGAGGCCATTGTGACTGAGGTGCGCCGAAGCGAGGATGGGAAGAGGTCGGAAGAATGCGAACAAAGAGATAGTGGACAGCGACGGTGGACAATCTTCCAGCCGGAACGAGATTCGGTGATGCGAAAATAGCGAAATAGAAGGAGTTATTAAAATACCCTCGAAAGCGATTGAATGCCGAGGCCTCTGAACGCCAGGATCGTGATGACGAGCGCAGTTGGATGGAGATGGAGAATAATTTTCATCTGGCTTGGACAGCTCTTGGGTGGGGAGCACGAGCCACCTATGATGCCGAGTCGGCTGTGGCGCTGACGCCTTCCAACTGTCCATCCCGAGAGATTGTGGCTCGTACAGCCCAACGCACGGATACCCTAAAGCTGCGGATTGGGGGGAGGGATGGAAAGTACAAAGGCGCCCCAGCTGTTTACTGTAAATCGGGTAGGCTGTCCCCTCAGGGGGAAAATTAAACGAGACTGGCTTACACCAAAATCCACCGATCTACCACCAAATCCAGTCTCGTTTTTTATTTCCCCCCTAGGCTGTGCGCCATAAGCGGCTGTGTTCTGGTAGAGCAAGGTACTGTATACTTCCCGGTGGTTTCATCTCAAGGATTTAGGGTTCGCCTGCACTAACTTTCAACGCATATCTGGATATGACGTCCCCTCCTTGTGGGTATAGATACTTTGAAGAGTACCTGCACCTGATCTCCAGCTCCCCTCCTGTGGCATAACCGTACCTACTATTCTTCAACACCAACCGATTGCTACTCTCTACTCCTCGTTCCCAATGTTCACTTAGGTTGTCTCTCTTTTGTTCACTGCAAATACGAAACTTCCTTTTGATCAACCCAAGGCTCCATCGTAGTAGCATCAGACGACCGGCCTGTTCGCTTTGAAATATTGACCCCGCCGGCAAAGACCGGCTTCTGCCACTAATTGTTTCTTGAGGCTCACTCACCCTTGTTGAAGATCCATCACACTCAACGATCGAGGCTGTTGAGGGCTTCGCCAAAAATAGGGCACGGCAGTCCTCTTTTTCTCGCTCTACCGCCAGTAGGACTGTGTTTATCTGAACCCAACGAAAGCCTGAAGAGTCTATACTCTCAAGTTACCGCCAACCGTCGTTTTGGCTGAGCCTCAGAGTCTTCAGTTTCTCGAATACGGCCTTCCTCTCAAAAATCTTGCCATACAAGCATCTTGTATAGGCATCGCCGACGAGAGACAAGATGGATACTCTTCTGTACGTTGCTATCCTTGCTCATCTCTTACCTTCACTCGTCCCTTCCTGTGCCTAGATAATTTCCTTATCTTTCAACTTTGAGTCGGTACCGCCTTCATTCCTAGAATCACGGAACCTTGTGATTTGGAGTGTAGCTTTATATCGACCCCCGTCTTTCTTCGAACCTTCGCCAAATATAATATATTTTTACCTTAGTCGTCATAGTAATGAAGCTGATGTTGACAGAACCGCTGAGATTGCGGCCAATGCCCCTCGGTACCGTCGCAAGAGCTCTACATTTATTGATGCCATTCATGACATTCCTCATGGTCAAGACTTGGCCCCGGCTCAGCTCTACAGTACTATGTCTGGCCGCTTGTTTCACTCTGGCCGCATTGCAATTGTCATGGTTGGACCGCCTGCACGTGGGAAAACGTAGGTTTTATGATTCTGTGACTGGTCTGAGTTAACAGCCTTCCAGACATATATGTGTTTCCATGGCACGTTATTTAGGATGGCTTGGCGTGAAGTCTCGTATCTTTCATCTCGGCGACTACCGTCGGGCAACTGTTGGCCCTGATGGATCTATTCCCGATGACTATTTCTTCCCCAACGCATCGCCTGCCTCTGTCATTCTGCGCCAGAAAATCCTGAAGAAATGCCGTGAAGACATATACTCCTGGCTGAATCACGACAATGGGCAAGTCGCCATTTACGATGCAGTGAACCCTACTGCTAATGGGCGGCGTTCGCTGGCCAAGGAATTTGCGAAGCACGATGTTCAAGTAAGCCACCACCCATCTCGTCGGGTCTCAGAACTCGCTGACGCACCAGACTCTTTTCATCGAGTCATTTGTCGATGATGAACGCATCCTTCGTGAGAATGCGAGAAATGTCAAGATCTCGTCCCCAGACGTGAGTACATATCATCTCCCTGAACCTACTACGACTAATGTTGAATGTTGACTGCAGTTCGCTGGTATGGAACCTGATGAAGCCGCTAAGCTATACCTTCAGAGAATTGAGATGAAGATTCCCGTATTTGAAACCATGAATGAAAAGGAGTTGAACTACATCAAGATGATTAACGCCGGGGAAAAGTTCTTCTACAACAACGTCAGCTTCAATTATCTTGCTCACCGAATCGTCTTCTACCTCACCAACCTGCATATCAAATCACGGAAGACCTTCTTTGCCCGGGCTGGTACCACAGCAGAAGAAGACTCGTATAAAGCCGATGCCCCTCTGTCCCAAGAGGGGAGAGATTATGCCCAAAAAATGTCCGAGGCTCTTTTGAAGCATCGAGAGCAGGAACGCCTGACAACCATCGAGGAAGGGGGTCCAGATGTGCCTCTGCCGCCACTCACCGTTTGGACATCGACTCGTATGCGTACGGTGCAAACTTCTGACGTCCTGAAGGAGAAAGGCTATAAGGTCCGTCAGCGAACACAACTCAGTCAAATCAACCCAGGCGTGTGCGAGAAGATGTCAGAGCGTATGATTCGCCAGATCTACCCCGATGAGGTCGAAAAGCACGAATTAGACCCTTACCACCACCGGTATCCGCGCGCAGAGGTATGCTTCAATTACGGATTGGTGAATTCGGTCATCTTCTCGATGCTAATTATCAATAGTCATACCATGATCTGGCTGTCCGCCTGGAGCCCATCATTCTCGAACTCGAGCGAGAACAGCACGACCTTCTCATTATTGCCCACGAATCTGTGCTTCGAGTTCTATATGCTTATTTAATGCACTGCTCTACCACTGACATCCCAGTCATCAATTTTCCACGCGATGAGATCATCGAGATCATCCCAGCCGCATATCAAAATGAGGCCAAGCGTATACATATTCCTGGCCTGGATCCCCAGATCGTCCCTGGGTCACCTCAAGATATCAAAATTCCTGTTCCTAGCAGCGGAGTTGTGAGCGCACAACTGTCCCCTATCCCTAGTGGCATTGGTACTCCTGCTGAGCATGTCGAGCGGCCTCCCGAGAAGGTTATCAACACTGCCAAGGATATGGTTGCTGACAAAGTCAACGATGAAGACTAGTCTTGTCAATCTTGCCGCCTGGACGAGTTCACATGTTTGGGTAAGAGATGTCTTCTCAGCAAGTAACATTACCACGCTACCATCGTTGTGGCGCCCAGGAGTTACCATGCTGATCATGATGTGTTTCACGATCAGGCACTTGGTTTTGACAAGTCATGTAAATGAAGGGCGTGTTTTCTTGCTTCTTTCAACATGCATCTCAGTTTGCCAGCTCTCGAGTTGATGAAATAGGCCTTGACTTCATAATGCTTTCATGTCCCGGCTCAAAGTGAGGCTCTAAGAAAGCTATGTAGCATCGATTGGCACCATGAGTTCTTTGCTTCATCGTGGTGATGGGTTGTTGCTGTAGAATTCTATGTAGCTAGTAATACATAACGTGAGACGAGCTTATCATAAGAGACGGATGCATAGATCCTAACATATAGGGTAGCTTCAATTACACCAATGTGACATGACAAGTTTCGGGACTTTATTTGGCAGATCGGACATGTTCTCATGGAATTTTGTCTCACTGCCTAAGCACATCGACAGGACACCGGCTTGTACCAGCCAAATTTTGTCCCAATACCCGTACAGCCATGGGTTGGGAGCCAAATGAACCAATTTAAGAAAAAGTTTTGACTCTATTCCTTGCAACGGTTGCATTGTGTTAGTATTTCACACACTCCCGGATAGCTAAAAGCTAATGGAGGTCTTCGTACGCCAGCTGAACATGAAAGAAATGATGAGTTAACCTGGGCGTGGTTCGATATCCCAGGCTTGATATGTACTTCATCCAAACATGTTGCGTTGGCGGGACTCACCTTACAGCAGTCTAGATTAGGACACATGCTCATGCTATGTTACATACATACACATTCAATTCAAATAAGGATAAAATATAAAGTATGACGGTCGTGCAAATACAACGCTGTGGTCTCCCGATGCCTTTTACTTGGAGGATGGCCAGGGTTTGGATCAAGAAGATGCACGTCGCTGGATGAGGCAGCGTGTGCACAGGGGTTAGGGGGGCCGTGAGCTGTTACCGTAGGACTGATGAGATGAGTGTGTTCTTTGGCTGGCTGGGTTTTGTTTCTTGGGGGGTACATATGCTTACGGACGGCAATGTGATTAGCATTGCTCCATGACTGACAATCAATCAATAGAGCATGTATTACAACAGCGGACATGCACTTTTATCTCCAACCAGAGTCATCATATCCACATCATTCGTCTAGTATAGAAAAAAGAAGCCTGGAAGATATGGGAATGTAGGAGAGATTATTCTGTTACATTTGTCATATCATAGGTACATACTCTGTTCAAGAAAAGCTTTGGAACCGGGGAACGTGGGTAAAGCCCCGGGTTGCAGTCATATATGACAAGCAGTCATATATGACAAGCAGGATCACTATCTGCATAAGAACATACTAGGACCATACTACACACAATATCGACCCTTGCATTGCCAGTCGAGGGGAGCCTCTGGCAGTGAAATAAAATAACGCTTGCCAACTCCAGCCATGCTCTACAACTAGCCATGGTGGCGATATAGCAATAAGTGAGTGAGACTGGCGCTAATGATCCAATAGGGTTACGAGAAAGTTCATATATGGTGCAATATATCTGTAATCGAGTATGGGGGCTGCTTTGTAGGTAGCAGTTTGACGATAGAAACCATGCTGGCTTTAGGAGAAGGATATGTCACTCCGACAAGGACTTAACCATGATTTGAACGGGGAAGCATGAATTCGTTCCTCCAGAAGTAGTGGAGGAGGTGTTGGTCTCTTCAAATACTGTCATAGACTAACAGAGTCCCTAAAGAGTCTGTACAGCGTGCCATCCTCTAGTACGTTGATATGCTCACTGGCTAGACGATGGATAAGCTCTCCGCTCCTCAGTTCAAGCTTCCAAAGTGTTTCACTTCCTGCAAGGGGAAAGTTAGCTTGGTGATATCCTCCGATGGAAGTCAGATTACAGTCCTCAATTTGCTATTGTTGTGACCGTGTAAACCAGCCTCATCATGCTGTTCATATACCATTGCCTCAAGGTCAATGTGAAAAGTACGTCCCAGCCCTGTGGAACAGAATTATACATGGTCTCGAGGTTTGTTTTCAAGCTTTGATAACTTCTCGGCTTTTAGCCAGCAGGTTTTGTCCCATGCCGAGTATGCTTTGTATGAAACAATGATATCATTTTGGCCATATGTCTACTGCTATACTTTGGCAGGAAGGCCGACGAGAACCAGAAATACATGGAGCATACAACCGACATCGAGCGGCTTCTTTGGACAACAATGGAGCTTGGGCATGTGATGGTGCTATAACTTCGACGCGCAGGTGCAACACGTACCACACAGACGAGACGGCGACTGCCAGTAAGGCGGAACAGCAGCTCAGGTGAATGAAATATGTAGGTAATTACCATCTTACATACTTGCAAGGTTTACGTGAGGGTAGGGTGTCACGGATCTCTACTTGGTTTGTGCCATGGATCGCCAAAGCCGCCAGTGAACCCTTGTTGAGTTGTGCGAGGGGCGTTGGGGGAACTCGGTAACAACTGGTTCGAGTGACTGAACACGTACTATAAGGTATGTACTGGAATATATCGTCCAACACTAACAAGTTCGTGAACCACGCAGCTAATACCGGATCCTTATCGACGAATCTGCTAAAGGGGGGTTCGGACTTGTTATTAAGTTTTAGAAACTCGATGATGCCGGCCCCACTGACAAGCTAGACAAGTCAAGCAAAACATCCAGGTAAAAAAGGCAAGACTTCGAATATGAGCGCTACCAGTGAGGCTGAAAACTGGGCTGATATATCAACACCCCATTCAAGCCTTGTACATACTCCGTACAAACGTTCGATATCATCCTGACAGCTGGCATGGCTCCCGAGCATCCAACGACGATGCCCATATTTGGGTGCGTTATGTGCAGTTAGAAAAATCAACGTATGTAAAAGATAGCCCCTAGCTGCCGTCATCTCGAATACCTATGTTTTTACCCTGAACCTCCATGTGAATTTGAGACGCTGCTGGTCATAGTCAACGAAAGACACACCTCGGTTTTAGCTAGCAATTCACCAGCAATGGCTTGGTTTCAGTATTGAACTTTGTACTTTGTCGTCACGGTCCGTAGCCGTCTAATCGTTGAGATTGCCAATCGGCCTCGATCTACGGAGTACGATGTTGAGATGGACGGACCCATCCTAGTCATCCTACAATACTTAGCTCCACTCATCCACATGTCAGGTGACATAGAATTGGAGATATCGCGACTTCGAGACCCAATGTTTTAAACCAAAAGGCGCCTCCAAAGTCATGCTGACATGTTTAGTGGCGTTGCCTTCTCTTTGGACTGTGAAACCGTATATATTAAGACATTGGAGCTTAGAAACCCCTCATCCATGTCATTGATTCGTTTCCCGGCGTCACCGCCGACAGCCCAATTTGGCGATGTGTTTTTTCCCCCCATGATGTTACATGGGAGTCCCTTGACAAAGTGAATCGTGGCGGGCCTCTAAGAATATTTGCCGAGTTCCAGTATATCAATTGAGCCGCAAGCGTGTGTATTGACCTCCATTTGGCGGCTCGGAAGAACAGCTATTCTAAGCAACGATGCTTCAGTAGTTTCAGACTCCAATGGCTGATTCCAGGTCGTCAAAATAGCTTGTGAGGACCTCAACTTTGCTCTAACGACTTTGATGATTGGCCATAGTGATCAGGGACCCCTTTTCTTCCCTTCATGTTGATCAGATGCACCTTGCACTTTTCACAAACCTAAACTTGGCCATGGCCATTAGCGTTGTATGAGGGGTCTCATGACCGTCTGCATTCCGCAGTCCTCCACCCACCTAGCATGATTGCCCACCACCTGGGAAACTCCCCTCCTACGGCGCTCGCATGCCCTCGCCATGTTCCGCAACTGCCACGAGCCTCTGAGTGGTCCAGAGCCGCCATCGATTCTGTGGTCAGCATGCTCTAAGTGGAGACATGCCCAGGGGCTTTATGGATGACTACGGAGTAGGGCGTTTGTTAGTGCTCGAGTCCTTTGGAGGCTATCTGTTGAGCGTCATCAAGATCACGGTCTCGTGGTGAGGTGCTAGCCATCCATGTGCCGTGGCCGCATCGGCTTTTGGCGTGACCTCGCCTGTCATTCCAAAACGGTAATTCCACCCGTCTGTCCGTCTGTGCAAGATCTATCTTCCGTTTCGACACCGCATGGCTTGGTTGTTGTGTATTTAAACTGAATCCACGGACATAAAGCGCTTCGGCACTGTATCCGTACGGTTGGTCTGTTCAGAATGACGTCCTCAGCATGACGTCTGGGCCATTGATTGGCCTGAGGCAGATCACCGTTGGCGTTGACACTTAAGTACCTAACCCTGTATCCACATTGACCATTTATTTAACCAAGCCTCGACACCATCAATCGCCGCCCAGCCATCCAACCACTGGCGCTGACGACTTCATGGCTCCTGAGAGACGGGAATTGTCTGTTGCGGTTGCACTGGGATGAACAGATCCAAAGGCAAGCTGATATTCATGCTGTGCTTCCATTTGAGGGTATGCCTCCAAGCTATCCAAACCAGGCCTCAGCTCTTTCGAAAAAGCCCAATATCCATCAGGATTAGGGTGGCTACTGTGGGCGAACCATTAGGGCACAACAACAACAACCTTTAACCACCGCTTCATTGGATATCTATCGAGGTTCCAAAGTTTTAGACGTCAGGGATCCACCCAGCCTCGCCGTGCCACGGCCCCGCAGGTGCATGTGCTCAGTGTAAGAAAGCGTCCATCGTCATCTCGACTTTCTACATCAGGTGGGAACCAACCATGAAGGAAAACCCGGTGGATTCGGGCCAATGCCAGGGGAGTCGCAGGGGCTAGGGGGCTGTTAGCTGTCTGTCTGCTCTGCCCGACAACCCCCTTGTCGCTAACGTTGCTTTTTGATCGTTAGATTGAACACTGGTAACATTTGGGGCATCTTAAAGATCTAGCGATGATAATCCCTGGATAAGTGTTGCCAGGTACGGAACATGGGAATGTAGTTGTACTTGCGCTGCTGGCTCAACAAACATACATGCCTTGGTGAGCAGATATCTCAACACGCTCGCTGGGCTGTCTTATTAGCTTCGTCGTGTACGGATAAAAGATCTCGAGTCAAGGAGGTTTGAGATGAGGCGGGACGGAAGAGGCAATTTGCTGTAATTACGTAGAGTGAGGTGAGGTGAGGTGAGGTGACATGACATCTGCTGGTTGTTGGCGAATTGAACTTCAGTTGGGCCAGACCACTTTGGAAATCATGTGAACTAAAATGCTCGCTGGGCTATAGGTTCTACTTGAGGCTTGGTGGATATCATATCCAAGGACATTCGAATGCCTACTTACCTATTGTATGTATGTCAATTCGAGTTCGACTTCTCAGTTTCACACGGGGTTCATCGACTATTTCTAATCCTATCACTCCCTATCCATGTATTAGCTTGTAGTATATCGATCACTGCATCGTGAAACGCAACATCCCTCCATGTATCTTCAGGACATCAGGTGCCAGCTAATGATCAATGCTTTATTACATTGCCCAGCCCACCAGGGGATCTGCTAACCTTCGCTACGTTATGATGCCAATAGCTACCTAGTGTAAGAATCGACATACGTACTTCAATTCAGACTGGGGTCATTTTTCTTCTTTCTTGAGGCATACTAGGTCCTATATGATTGCTACCAATAGAATATTATGGTTCGTGATATTCTCACAATGATTTCAGCTTGTCCTGTTCTTCGTGAGGAATGCACATATCCCTTTTGGCATGAAAAGGAAATCGAACATTTTGTTCAGTGCAATCCGTACCTGCCTGAACCTTGCTCCAATGTCAAGGTATATGGCATATGTGTCGAACATCAGCTGCATCTGGCTGTCAGAATGGAATAGAAAGGAGTGAAAAACATGTAATAATAATATATCGACTTTCACTGAATATCATGGCCCCAGCGCGAAGGTGCTCTGCTTGTACGCCTTCACACATCAGCGCCATTGAATCCCTATCTGATTGGTACAGATTACTGCGTACCTAGACACCTCACCTTGCGGCACCTCATCGACCTTACCCAACTCTAGGTACAGTCTGGTTGGTGGTCAGTGAGCTAGAGCCAGACTCATTGATGCAAGACAAGGGAGACTCTCGCCTGCCGGACTTTAGCGCCTGGGTACCTGGCCTTTCTCCCAATTATGCCTCCAGACCAGTCTCAAGATGGGCACATGAGCAAGCCCAACACTGCGGGTCTTCCTTGGATGGGCGTCAAGTTGCTCACAAGACATTCATGTTTTTTTCTTCGTGCCAATTGAAACCGGCTCGACGCCTACTTGGTAGCAGGTGATATTGGTTCCCAAATAACATCCATCAAATTCGTAATCCAGGCTGGCTACCTACTAATCTTGATTCAGCACAACTGTACTTGCCCAATCCTTTGTGCTGCTGGAGCCATTCGCTGGCGACTACTTTCTCCAAAAGTTAATACTATTGGTAGCTTCCCTTGTTGAAAGCTCACCTACCTACTCAGTTAAAATAAACCTGCAGGTTACGGATACCAACTGGGGATACTCCCTATCCCCGCCACTTCGCTCCCAACCTAAGGTACCTACATGCAATACCACATAACATCCGTATTCCTCACGACTCAAGGCCCCATGTCCTGAATAGCTTGCATCTTTCGCTTCTCGTGTCTGGAGACTGCAGTGTATTAAGAGACATCCATGTCTGCCTGGCAATGAGACGAATGGCAGAACCTATCCATGTTGCTGTCGCTCTCTGCTCAAGCTTTGTTGGTTGACCCCTCACCATACCAACAGCGTTCCCCCTCTTTCCCAAACCACTTCATTACACGTCTTGTTCAACACAAACAACCGTCTTAGGCTAACGATAGACCTTAATCTTTAACTCTAGAGGTTCTTGTTGACTTTTGCCTCTACCCTTACCCATGCCCATGCCCATGCCCATGCCCATGCCCATGCCCGTCACTCTGTATCGATTAAGCAGAAAACACCCCGCAAGTCCCAGCGAGTTACTCTTTCAAGCACCACCTCGAGCTGCAGTAGTACAAGTGCCTAAGTCGAAGAGAGGTACCATCCGAGACACTGATATTTGGGTGTCATCTTAGGTTCCTACCCGTTGTTCGCCTAGGTTGGATCCACCCAAGCTCTCCCAGTCAGGTTCCGCAACATTAGACTAACTATGGAGGTCCTCGCGCCCAAGCCCCGTTCAGAACAGCTCCTCAGCCCAGCAGAGCTCAGCACCATCGCAGCAAAGCTCAGTCCAGCCCAGCTCAGCTCATTTCACTGGACGTCAAGCATTCCTCCTCTGCCATCATATTCCATTATTCTCAATTATCGCCCTTGGCATGCTTTGGGGGCTTTCAGACTTCATATTGGCTTGACAATTTCCGTTCTAGGCCACATCGCAAGCCGCATCCGCGTTACGTCTGTCCGCTCGAGCCGCTTCTCAATCTACCGGTAACTCTTCGCTCCCGCCGCTGCCTTCTGTTGCTGCAGTGCACTCATCCGTTCGTCGACGCTTTCTGCAAACCTTCGTCAAACTCGAAAATCCAGAAACAAGAGCCTCATCGGGTCTACACTGCCCGATACCATCGTTCGCCGCATTTCAACTTGACTTGCTTCTTGCCTGGTCCTGCCACAGTACCTAGCCGCTGCACCACCACATACGCCGCCAAAAGCACAGTACTGCACCGCACCGGATTGCACTCACATGAACACAAGCAACCACCCTGCCTCGTGTCAAGTCAAACTGATTACGTCTTTCCCATTCTCCAACAAAAATCAGAGGCCCTTGTCACTTTGTTCCTTATTAGTCGAAAATCTGACGCATCTCACGATCGTTCAGTGCTAGCAGCCGTAACTAGATCTCGAGGTCACCAGCTCCACGAGCCCCAACTGCGCATCATCGTCATCACTGCCCGTGTCGACTGCATTACAGACTACCATACAGTAAGTACATTTCTTTCATGTGAACTACATCACTGGCCTTCTATTCCCCCTTGAACCTATTCACTTTCCTTTTGCTGTCTTATTTCCCTCAACATTCGGTTTGCAACAGCTTTTCGTCGTATTATCCTTGACCTCTGGCTGCATTCTGTCAACGGGCTGTCACGAGTGTGTTCCATCTAGCCAGCACCCCGCCCTGACCCGCCTTGCGCCAGCCTCCATGCCTGCACTCCCCTAGCACCAAGTACACGCCTGGCTGTCCATCGCTTTGTGCTCAGCGCTTTTTCAAGGTCGACAAAGCAAAGTGCTTGACTTTCAAACTTGCCAGCGTGAATTGCGGGCTTCATTCAATCAAAGTCAATGTGACTGCAGAAGCTCCTTCACCACTTGACCCCGGCATAAGCCTCAGCAGCCAGTGCAGAAACAGGCGACAACAGAGAGGAGGGGAAAAAAATTCAATCCAGAACCTACCCAAACAAATCCATGCCACTGAATGCATGCGTAGGTAGCATAGCGCATCCTGCCGCACGCATGCACGCATACTCCTCATCTCAACCTCTTCACTCTTCTTCCCACTCTGCCTTGCTCTAAACTTATCAATTTGGGCTTGTACCCACGCGCTCAGTCAGCGAAAAGTTGTCTTTGGGATTGGAAAAGAGAGACCTGAACCAACACGGCCTGTCCGTCCCTCACCTGCGTCGCCACCTAAGGCTCTACCTCTCCATTAGTACTCGATCTATGTTTAGGCCCTGTCCCCCGGCGTCCTTTTTCCCTCGTTACCAACAGCTTTTTATACCCCGTCTCTTGCCCACTTTCTGGCGCCCACCGTTCCCTTTCCTCCCCTCCCTTCC
>JAAQRH010000388.1:0-85483 GCA_013186785.1 Fusarium pseudonygamai
CAGGGTCCTTTGAACTTCTTTGGCACATACTATACCATGCTTCAGAATAATCTCATTGAAGCTGAGCGACTGCTTGATATCGTGAGTATCCTCCCCTCCATGAGAATAGAGTATACTAATGGAAACAGTTCAAAGAAACACCCGGCGTGGTTGAGAAGCCCGATGCCATCCCGTTGCCCTCACCCAAAGGCGAAGTCTCCTTCAACGATGTCAAGTTCGCATATCACGTCAAGAAAGGCGATCCCGTTCTCGACGGCATCAACTTCACCGTCGCCCCAGGCACAAAGACCGCTATTGTCGGAGAATCAGGCAGTGGAAAGTCCACGTCTCTCAAGCTCCTCTTCCGCTTCTACGACGTCACGGATGGTTCTATCACCATTGACGGCCATGACCTTCGAGATCTCAAGCTCGAGAGTCTTCGCAGCAATATCGGTGTTGTTCCGCAGGACACGGTTCTGTTCAACGCGACGATCATGTACAATCTTTTGTACGCGAGGCCAGATGCGACGGAGGAAGATGTCTACAAGGCGTGTGAGGCGGCGAATATTCATGAGCGCATTCTCAATTTTCCGGATGGGTATGAGACCAAGGTTGGAGAACGAGGATTAAAGTTGTCGGGTGGTGAACGCCAAAGAGTGAGTTACCTTTGGTAATGAACAATGTGGACGTAATACTGACATTTGTAGATCGCCATCGCCCGCGCCATTCTCAAAGACGCCCGCATCCTTCTCCTCGACGAAGCAACCGCCTCTCTCGACTCACACACAGAGCGTCAAATCCAAGATGCTCTCGAGCGCGTCACCGAAGGTCGCACAACCATAACCATCGCGTAAGCTTCCCCAACCCCTCTCCAAACAGTAACTAACAATCTTCAGTCACCGTCTGTCCACCATCACGACATCAGACCAGATCATCGTTCTGCACAAGGGCAAGATCGTTGAGCGCGGAACACATAATGAGCTTTTGGCGCAGGGAGGACGATACCATGCTATGTGGGAGAAGCAAACGACTATTGAGAAGAAAGAGAAGGAGAAGAAGGAGTTGGAGGGTGAGGCGTCGGAGACGGGGTCGCAGTAGATGAGGAAGTGTAGGATATGTATTGTAAAAGGTTGGAAAGGCATTGCAGCGATTGGCTGTCGGAATTGTTGGGTAGAAAGCATGGCGGGTAATAAAAGTCATTTTGTTGGACCTCAAATTGTACTCTGAGTGTTAGACCATCATGAGTCCTTGAGATAAGTGGGATTGGCATCGCATCGCATCTCAACACCAAGAATTGGTCATCTTGGCGTTCGTCACGACGCAAGCAATCGAAACCGAGCAAACATCAATTCAGCCAGTCCAGACAGCCATCACTCCTCAAAAACCGCACCAATCGAGAGCACTGCATATAAAGCTCCCTCAAAACACCAATGACAACCAAGAAATCTGTCACAACCTCCAATGCAGCTTAGCCCATCTTCTTTGCGGGGTTCTTCTCCTCCATGGACTACGCCGACGTCATCTCACAAGTTCCTCCGCGGCACGGAACGGTCTGGACCATGATTAACTTGGACGCGCGTATGTCGGCTGATGAACTCATGCACTGTTGCATTGACTTTTGGGACCGTCAGATTTAAATCTGAGGGACTTGTCGACGCACTAACGTGTTGAGATAAGCCACGAGGCTGGCGTGTCTCTATGGGGCGGTCAGAATGGGCTTCACTGTCGAGATTGAACATCGTCGAAGGGACTGCGCGATATTGGAAGTATCACAGCCTGTGAAGAAAACATCGCTGCCATTAAAATATTAAAAGTCGTATATAATTAAGCATAACCCCGTTCTACGTGAGTTTAATAGCATCCTTGGCCTCATCACCAGAAACCTTCTCAAAGAACCGCACCCAGCACTTCATCATGAGCATGTTGATCACATACAACCCTCCAACGACCCCAACGAAACCGAGCAGGTACCAAACCCACTCGTGCTCGCCCAGCCACATTATCGCCTTCGTATCGCCGTGATGCCACGACGCGCCCTCGTAATCAGTCAAATAAGGTTCGAGCTCCGTCGCATTGATCACCTGCACCGTCGTCTCGGGCAGCGACGGCTGCTCGAGCAGGTAATTCTTCAGCGCCATGGTCAGGAACAGCGGGCCCGCTGATACCATGACTGCGACGTGCGGGAGGATGTGCGCCCAGGGGCGGGTTATGTCGTTGTAGAGCTGGATCCGCGAGAGGGCTTTTGTGAAGGCCGGGTGGTGCGCGGATGTTATCATCATGTCGTTGGAGACGCCGGTGGGTGTTGTGCTCTTGAAGACGGCGTGGTGCTTGGTACCGTCGGCTTCGATTTGGTGCAGAGGAATGGTCGCATTGCAGAGCGTGTCCATGTCGAGATAGATACCGCCATAGTGGTGAAGAACAAAGTATCGAATAGCGTCGGCGCGCTGAATATTGAAGGGGAAGGTATCCCAAGTGTCGAGGAACCAAGGGTACTCTTCCGAGATAAAATCACGAGCCTTTGCGTCCGTCCAGTGCTGCGACTATTAGCTCCCGTCCCCTCAACCAAACCAGCAAGACCAAAAACAAACCTTGTACTCAAACTCCGAGTAAGTCTCCCTACAACTCTTCACCAAATCCTTCCAAGCCTCAGGGATGGTCTCGTTCGCGCTCGTCTGGTGAAAAATCCTCGGTATCGTCCTCTGCGCGGGTACATCCTCGCCAAACGACGTATCATTCAGGGGCAGCGTTAATCTCGCACCGAACAGCTCCTCATTCCTCCGCAGCAGCGTGATGAGCGGGTAAAAAGCATGCACGAGCACAGCGATGATCAGAAAGTCGATGAGGAGGAGGATCACGGTCGAGCGGCGCAGTCTTGGCAGGCGGAGGTACTTCTTCGGCACAGAGGGCTTCGCCCATTCGAGACGTTCTTCATCGTAGGAGGTTTTTCGTTCGGGGCCGAGGATAGGTGAAGATGACATGTTGGGGGAGAGTATTAAAATAGGATTGAAAGAAGGAGAAAAAGGGAGTGGAAGGACCGGCGAAGCGGCTTGGCGTTGGGTGCGCTTTTGAAGGAGTGGAAAGGATTGAAGTGAATTGTTTTTTTGGGGCTGAGATTAAATCTGACGCTCGCGAAAAGATGGTGGATTGCGCCGCAGGGACGGTGGCAGTACATACAGTTGCAGTGGCACCAAAGGGGGGGGTGACCCTTTCATTATCAGTGGAGCAAGCCCCCTAATCCCCCTCGGATTTTTCGTTCTCGCTTTTGTTTCTAGGGGGTCCGCGGACGACGGGATTGGCTGACCATCACCCCACTCCGCTGTCCATCCGACAATTTCAGCGGGTGCATTTTTCACCGAGTTTATAGTGGCTTCATGCTCTAACTTTCTGTCATCTGCCCCCCTGGCAATCTAAAATTTAGCCTCTGCGTAAATGGATTATCTACGTCACCAAAGCTGAATCGTCCAAGTGACCAGTTGCCAATTGGCACTGGCGCTTCAGGGGCTGCCTCCCAGATTCACAGCCAAGACACGTAATAACACAGCGCTCCAACCCGCCAAGCTTATCCAACCCCCCTAACTAACCGCCCTAACGCTCTTTAATTCCGTAGCCCAGTGCGTGCGTTTGGTAGCTGTTTGATCAGAATGAAATCCTGATCCCAAATCAAATCCTTGCTTCCCTTGTTTTGACCCGTCCTCCCCCTGTTCATTATTCTCCGCGTCTTCCGAAGCTCGTTCTTTATTTATCTTTTTAACGTAAACCTTTTTTTCTCCCCCTTCTAACGTATCGACTCACCCGCCTAAACCTATTCGTCCTGACAGCCTTTAAGCTTCTTTTACTCTATTTATTTACCCCCTTCGTCTTTCTTTTTATTTTTTGCTGGTTCAGGTCAGGTCGGCACATGCCGCTGTAGAGGACATCATGGCTCAAGAGCAAACTCCACAGAATGAACAAGATTTGGGTGAGCCGCAGTTTGCCTACCACGCCGTCGTGGAGCCAATCGTACGTATTTCCTCTGTGTAAAACTCTCACGCCGGACAGAAGTCTAACCTTGTGGTCTCTTTTGGCGGCACGTGCAGTTCATCGTCGGTGTCATGGTCGCTTCATGTTACTTCAACCGCCTCCGAAACTTCTCCATCATCCCTTCGTCAAAGAGCGCCGACGCAGGTCTCCTCGGCCAATCGAAGCTGGAGCCATGGGACGAGGAGGACGTCCACGACGAGACGGAGCGTCTCAACCTCGCCGACGCAGCGTCGCCGACTGATACCCACCCGCCCAAGAAACGAACGTGCTGCGGTACTATTGTCCACACGCCCAACTCGAGCCGGTACGCAAAGTACTATCACTCGCGCTTCATACAAAAGTTCCCGTTCCTCGTCGAGATGTTCTACTGGGCTGTCAATCTGCTCTTCTACGTCGGCGTCAAGTCGGCGAGTGAGCTTATCGCCGCCACGGATGGCGTCTGGCAGACTGCGGAGAACCATGGAAAGGCGGTCTTGTGGTTTGAGCACGAGGGTCCGTTTAGCTGGTTGTTTCCTCTGCGCGAGATCGATGTCCAGAGCTTCTTCAGGAATGATCACCAGACGATGCTGACCATCCTGAACCGCGCTTACTCCCTGATTCACATCCCCGTCACTGTCAGGTTCGTTGTCGCTGCTACTACCCCTCACGACGAAAACACTGCTAATAAGCTTCAGCTTCCTTGCATGGTATTATTACGCCGCGCCGACGCACGCCCAGTTCGCAGAGGCTCGTCGCATGATGACGCTCACAAACCTCTTCAGCTTCGTCGTATTCACAACATACCCATGCATGCCGCCTCGTCTCCTTCCCGAAGAATACGGCTTCTTTGACACCGTCCGCCGCGAAGACGCCGAGTCCATCTACGCCACCAACAAGTTCTTCAACCAGCTCGCCGCCTTCCCCTCTCTGCACTTTGGATACTCGTTCTGCATCGGCACTGTCCTCCTGTACCACTCTGGCCTCTTCCGCCGCCGCCTCGCCCCCCGTGAGAAGCGCATGAGCAAGGCGTGGCAGGTCTTCTTCGTGGTGCTGAGCGTCGTGTACCCGGCATTTGTGTTGACTATCATTGTTGCTACGGCGAATCACTACTGGCTTGATGCTCTTGCTGCTACGGGAGTTGTACTTGTTGCTTGGCTATCCAACCGCATGTTGCTTGGTCTTTTGCCCTTGGAGGATCTATTCCTCTGGTGCGTCAAGCTGGAGAAGCCGTTCCCTACAACCGGCAACCGTGGAGGAAAATAAATGACACTCAGCATGTTTTACACATCATCACATAACGATATCGCATAGCAACCGCATCGCAATGAACCATTTAATTAATGTTAATCTAGAATAATGTCAATCAATAACGTACACGCACGCCCCCACTTCACGATATCCCACAAGACGATATCGTATGCTCACGTGCTCACCTCCAAACAAGGCTTGCACCCATGTTCGCCTTGCGGAGAATGTGAAATTGTGGTGGAGTTTGACCATCCCCTTTTCATGCGCTTGACGGAATTGAATGTGGGACCTATCGAAGGATCGGACCCGACGAGATTACCGTGCCGAATCCCACCAACGGAAGACGGAGGTCCATGAAACGCCGTTGCAGTGATTAAAATCTGACCGACTCGTGTGGCACCATTGGATAAATTCTGTGCTGACGAGAGAACGGGCTGAACGAACGCGCGGACGAGTTAATACGCGTAGGTAAGATACGAGTGAGATGAATACGCCAAATACGCGTAGGTTTCACAGAAACTGTTGATCGGCATCGGTGAATACAAAGTGTCGAGGATCGGGGTCTCGGACGTTGGAATTTAGAGTTCAATTAACTTTCAAGCTTCAAATTTTCATTCAAGGGGCAGTTCATTCATTCCTCTCTATTTTCTTTGGTCCAATCACGCTGTCGAAGAGACTCACTTGTAAAAAGGACCCTGCATCGCTTGAATGGACGACATCGCATCCGAAGAAGCCGGTTGCACTGCGAGGTGCGAGATTCTTATCTCGTGTTTGAGATCCCATGTACAAAAGGTCTCTGGGGAGTGTCACTGTCGCGCAACGTCGCTGAATTAAAAATGAGCCATTTATTTCTATACTCGGAGTTGATATATGCAGGCGAATTCCGTGGATTCCGTAGACTAATGCAGCTTCGCTGTTTCAAATTGTTCTAGAACTGAAGATGATCTGATTCATGGTGTTGAAAATCTCAGGTACCCGATCAGTCCTACCCTGAAGCTCTCCGCCAAGAATGGGTCTGTTCCCCAGACCCTGAAAATCCAGTGCAAATCTTTTGTGTGCGATGTTCAGGGTCCAGTCCTGATGGGATGTTGTGAAACGTGAATCGGGACACATGTTTTGCCATGAATTCTGGCTGTTCGATGCAGATTTCCATGGTGGTTGTCGTAGTCTTGTGTACAGCGCTGATGGTGCACCAGTGCACGGAATACCCTGTAACTGATGCGATACAGTTTGATCAATCAATGAACGGCCCAACAATGCGAAACGAATTGAAGAGTCAAACCATCTACAAGACAGACATCAATCACAAAGATTTTGACAAGGACTTGGGATATTATCGTCATAAACTTGCTTGGGACTAAGTTTTTAGGGTCAAGTTGAGGTCTCAGTTTGTAATTCCATATGATGCACAGCTTGACAATTGATGTGATTGCGACAACGGGCTAATAGTTACATCGACATGTGATAACCCTGCTCCGCCCATCCATAGACATTCTTATGATACCCTTCGTTTCTTTTTAATCCCTGCTTCCCATTCCCATCATTTACTTCTTGGCAACAGCCTTAGCGAGGTCAGCCAAAGCCTCACGGCGCTTGAACTTGGCATCCTCAATGACACCAGCATCAGCATCGCTCGAGAAGTTTCCGCTCCAGGTGACGAAAGTAGCGCCCTCGTGCTTGCCCGAAGTGACGGGGTAGGCGCGGACAGTGCTGACGACGGAGGTGTAGCTGAGGGCGGGCTGCGACGAGATGACGCTGTAGGTGATGTAGTGGTCGATGGACGAGTGCTCCTCCTGCTTGACCTCGAGGACGGTGCCGTCCTTGAAGGTCCACTTGACGATGTCGGTGTCGGGGGACGCGCCCTTCACCCACTCGCTGGAGGAGAGGGCCGAGTAGAACTTGGAGAAGTCCTGGAGCTTGATGAGGTGCCAGACGTCGCTGAAGGGGGCTTCGATGACGGCGGACTCGAGGACCGAGGTGGAGGTTGGAATGCAGGACATGATTGCGGTGATTTGGGTTGATTAATTGATTGAGTCTTTGATGGATTGATTGGAGTTTGATGATTTGATTGAAGTGAAGTGGTTGTTGGGAGAAGGTAAATAGAGGGGTCACAGGAATATTTGGTGGTGGTTGCTTTAGTGTCGTCATAGGCACCTCAGAGCTCTCTACATTGGGCGACAGCTACACAAGCTGTGCCGTTTTGAGGAATGAGGTGCCTAAGGCAATCAATGTCGTCACCATCAATCACACAGTTCACTGAAACATTTGGGATATCTTCAATTCACTAATTCAACTGCACTTCATTCAATTGCTCCTTCAATCGCGACAAAATTTTCTCGAAACCTTTTTTTTCTTCACTGGCGGGGACCTGATGGGTGGAACCTCAGTTCACGATCGATAGCTCCAGGGGAGGTAAGAAAGCTTGGGCCTGCCATTCAAGTCAACAAAAACAAGTAGTCACAATAAGCATGATTATAGTAGCCCTTTGACCAGATATTTCTGTCACCCCTCTTTGGAGCCACATGCTTTTCTTGCTCCCTGCGACAAACGCTAGACATTAAAGTGAAGAGGAGCCACTCAGTTACCCACCAGCTTGAATGAATGGCTTGCATTGACTGGTGCACAGAACTTTGATGTACGTAAAAGTAACCCATGTGATATTTCTCAAACTGCTTCCAAGTACGCGCTACACTTGAAGCAAGAGGAAACGAGCTTCATTCAGGCTGCTTGGCTTCTCTTTCTGCTTTCTGGCTTGCCTGTTTGTGCGATCTTGTAACCGCTCTGAACCAGTAAAACGTTCCCAGAGTGAGAGGGATGGCAAAAATGATGTACATCCACCAGTGGCTGGACATGACAAGACGTCCATTCTTGCCGTTGTCAAAGTCGAAATTGAAGATGCCCATGCTGAAAAGTGTCTTGTCTACTGTTAACTTTTTTTTTTGGACGTCGAGCCTCGGGGTATGGGTGCTTACCGCTACAAATGTTGATGGGAGATAGAACATGGTGAGTTTCGCAATGGTGATCATAGCCTCGCTGTCGAGCTTCGTAGCCATGGCAATCTCATTCATTCTACCGCTGTCCTCTCGATTGGCTTCTGTCAATCTCGTCATTGCTTCTGTGCTCGCTTTGATGGCGCTGTCAGCCCTGAGGCTCAGAAGGGATGAGAGCTAGAGCGAGTGATTAGCATGGTATTCCGGCAAAGAACACCTCCTGCGGGTATAGAGGTCCTACCGTTGATAAGCAGACATTGATCCTCCTGATACGTGTCTCTTGATATGTCTTGAAGGAAATCGCCTTGGAGCGCAGAGTCTGAAGATTCTTCTCGACATAGAGAAAACGGTCTTTGGGAATGGACAGTAACTCTTTGCAGTCTTTGTGCTCACTTATAATATCCTCGATGATCTGAATCACACAATCTACCAACTCCAAGATCCTCTCCAGGAATGGTAATGACTTTCTCAGCTTGATCGCAGCCTCTTTGACCTGTTTCTCTTCGTCCTCTGCAATCTCAAACTTGAGAGAATTGCTATAGTGCTCCTGTCGCATAACATTGAGAAGAGGTTCTATAGAAAAAGGGAATACATTTACCATTTCTTTGATATGACCGAAAAATGCGCACGCAATCTTTCCTTGATCTTCGAGGATTGCACTCAATGCGCATGTGAGGAACATAAAAGGTTCATTCCGTACACCCAAATCTTCTGCGTTTCCCGACACAGCCTCCAGTTTTAGGTCCGCGGGAATAGAACTCGAGTACAAGACCCTTGTTTTTCTGGTTACGATATCGAAACTGAGATAGAATATGCCCATTTCATCTTGTAAATGAGAGTGCCCTTTAGCAAAGTCGATTTGCAATACATCGAAGTCTTGGCCTGGGTAGATAACATGATCCAAACGGACAACAACTAAGGGGAGCGTGAACCAGATGTCTTTTCAAATCAAAGTCAGCTCTACCATATTCTTACTGAGGAGCCCCTTACCATAACGAGAACCATAGAGTCGTCGACCTAAGCCTCTGAGGACGTCGTCGGCCACACTAGATGGGACTAATGGGGTAAACCCCAATTTTTGGTAGATTTCACGCATCTCGCTGCCGTGGTTGAGAAAAATAGTCTCGGGGATTGCTTTGCTACGAATGGTCAGTAAAGTCTTTACCCAAGGCCTGAAAGCCAAACAAAAGATGTATATCGCCACCCTCAAGCTCGTCCAGGAAACCTTCTATCTCTTCAAGCTGGCCAAAAGTGAAAGTTTCATCTCGAACTTCTGTTTTTCATCAGTCATAGCTTCGACAGTGGTCAACTATGCACGGATCTCACTGTCTCCGTTGTGAGTAAAGCAACTCAGCGCCAGGAAGTCGCAACCATCAATGCGATCACGTAATCGTGGAAATTTCCTGGTTTCCAGACTGTCCATGTCCGGCGCGTAAGCGCTTGAGTCGGTGTCTACGCCGATCTCGATTCTGAGTCGGGCCCCTACGTTAGAAGGTGCAACTTGGTTGGAAGACAGAGAAGATGGCATGGTGATAACAGATAAGATCAAGAAACCGATTCTGGTGCTAGAATGTCAGGGTGGACTTGGCTGTATATAATTTCCAGATAAAAACCTAGTTCTTGTGGCTAAGCCTTGGCTTTTTGTCAGAAAAAGCTGAGCAAGGATAAGAGCCCCATGCTATGCCTTGCGATGCACCTGCGCACGGAAGTCACCCTGGCATTTTCTTTTAGTAGCAAAGCACAGTTTGGAGCCAAAGATTGCAAAAAAGGTAAGTTAAGTAGATATAACGGGTAGATTGTCCAGCTTATTTCATACGTCATTACTCAAGATATTTCTTTGCTATCGACATGTTTTGGTGAGGAATCTTCTACTTACAGTATGTGGCGTAGACAGCCTCATGTAATGCCTTGCCAGGCCGCGCTGCAGAATGATGCGTGGGGAAGTAGGCTGAGCATGAGGCGCTGGTAACCCACATCACCGTTAGAGGAATGAGGGGTAAAGAGCAAAGGCTTTTGCATATTTACGCCGTAGCAATGCAGAGAGGGAAGCTGGAAGGCATTGTTACGATCCCAATGGTACGGCATGTCTCTGAGACGGTCCATTGATAATGAAATGTTTTGGATTGGTGTGTGGGTAGTTGGTTCGCTGCCCGAAGTGTGTTTTCAAAGGTGCTATTTTGAACTGGTAGACTTCATAGCTGATGCCTGTATCGTGTGCCTTGCATCGATAATGACTTATTAGAATTGCCGACCCATTCGACTATCCGCAGCATCTAACCTAAGTCTCTTCAGCGCAAAGAAATTATTCGCTCGTTCTAATCTCCCTCTCCATCTCTTTTCCTCCCTTTGCGCCGCTCTGTCGCTGGTAACCTTGAGCCTCGAGAGCTGCGCAGCGAGTATGGCTTCATTAGCCTGCACAACTTCTCGACTTCCATTTACCGTTCGCCGATGCGCAATCTCCATACCTGACTCTGAGGAGTCAAGGCAACTCTGGTCTGCTGTCTCCCGACGAGGAGCACGAAGTTCCTCGTGTTTGCGATGAGAGATGACTCTCCCAGAAGGCAGTCTCACCGGGTCACCTGCATCTTGCTTTCTATCCCCCAAGGCATCTTCGTATTGCGGTATCTCGTAAAATTCTTCTGTTTCTGGTGATATATCGAAGCGACAGTGGCATTTGGCTAGCATGTGATGCTGTATGCCCTCGACTGTGCTTCGACGGGTGCCGCAGCAGATGCATTCTCTGTATGTGTGGATGACGAAGTGAAGATACGAGATAAGTGTCTCGAGATCAACGGCTAAGAATTCTTGGAAGGGAATATTGAAGCCATGTGCGGAGGACATGTGTTTCATGCTCTCGTCCAAAGTTGGGGTTTCTTTGGTGCAGAAGAGGCAGTGGCCAGGCACGAACTCAGTCGCGACGAGTTCCTGATCTTCTTCAAAATCATCTCCTTCAGCGTCACTTTCCGGCTCCGGGTCATAGTCTTCGAACTCTTCCCTTTTCTGTCTTGAAGACAGAAACAATTTTGAAGCAGAAGTTGGTGTTGACGACACTGTAATTCCATGGACTTTGTCTTGTAGCTTTTGAACACTGTGACGCGATAGTCAGCTTGAGCCTGGGTTGTTCGAGGGTGAGATACTCACTGCCCATCACTTTTGACGTGAGCCTTCCAGGTTTGCAAGCCCCGTAACTCGACGTTACAAAGTCTACAGAATGAAGGAGTCTGTGCGACTCTGCGTGATTGCTGTTGATCGCTGCCAACAACGCTTGTATCTGCCATGGTCGATTAACTGGTCTGGCAAGTTGTGCTCTGGAATTGAGTATTGATTCGAACGGTTTTGAAACGACAGACGAGATAGAAAACATGATGAAGCGTGGGAGGTGAGTTTATATATAAAGCCCTATCTGGGTTGTTGGCGTGATGAGTCGAACTGACGTTGCCCCTTTCGGACATTCGTGGCGATGCTCACCGGGCTGGCGGACCCGGGCCTCCGTGGGTCCGGTTGGTCACGAACACCTCACGCATTATAATCTCTTCTCTAACCTCAAAAGGCCAGTTCAAAACAGTCCAAGAACCCCAAAATCCATCACAAGATGCAACGCTGCGCGATCGGCATCAACAACAGCTAACCCGGCTACAGCTGTAGTTGATCTTGATCGCGTAGCGGTGCATCTTGTGATGGATCTGGGGTTCTTGGCCTATCTTGAAATATTGGGATTGGATAAGAGATTATAATGCGTAAGGTGACAACAGAGAGGGAATTTGGCCCACTCAGGTCGGGAGAAGTGTGCTTTTTTATACTTATAGATTGAAGCCACTTGTTCAATTAGATTACAAGGTTTGAGGCAGCAGCTGTGGCTTTCAGACCTGGTGTCAAGGTTATTATGTTCTTTTTCTCTTGGCGTAGTGTATGACGTTGATTGATACTTACTATGGATGACGGCGGGCTATAAGGTTCAGCCTTAGGCTGCGAGCACAAGTGATGAATGATAACACGATTGATACTTACAGCTTATAATTGTCTCAACTATTTGCAGTTGAGACTTGTGGCTGGGAGATTATTCCAGCAGACAGAACTTACAGACATGTAAAGCCAACACAGTCAAAGTCATATTGAGTCCCTCAGAGAGGAAGTAGTGTATGACGTCTACTGAAAAAGAAAACATCTTATTTCCTTTTCACATTATCTGAAACCCCAATTGGCTATAACTCGCATATTGCTACAGGGACATTCTGACCTTTCAATGACCTATTCAAGAATCACCATTCTCCAATCAATATCCATCTTCACCCACTCCTTCTCCTCGATAACACCAAGACCAATCCGACTCCAGACCCCCGACCCAGGTACCTTCTCTTCAACAGCCATGACGTTCAGCTTCACCTGCTCATCATCAGCTTCATCATACCCATACTGCTTCGAAATGACAATGAGGCTAATTGTATGACTCGTTGAAACGCGTCGTCTTCCCAAGAAGTTCGCCACCTTGCTCTTGGCCGGATCGCTCTCTTTCTTCAAGACTTGTTCAAAAAGACTGTTGGATTCCTGCATGAATGGCGATGATAGCCTCAAGTCAAGCTTCACTAGTCCGTCGGATGTTTCCATGTGTATGCCGTCTCGATTGGTTACCTGGATGGAAACATTGGCGTGGCTTGTCCGGAATACTATCCGTCCTGTGTCGTAAGGCGTAAGATCTTGATGAGGCGTTTCGAGCTTAAGGGATTCCAATTGCGAGCTTACTGAGATATCAGTTATCTTTATCGGACCGGTCACCTTTGTATCCCCGATCCAATCGTAGCTAGACTTCTCAGCAGTTGTAGACACGCCATCGTCTTCCTTTCCGTAATCATTCACTCTCCTTAGTGAAGTGCCCTTGATCAAAGATACGCTTCCATCACTCATCAAAGAGTAAAACGACAGAAGCGACCTCACCTCTCCGTCGTAATGCTTCCCGACGGTGAGACTATAACTACCAATGAACCCTTTCCACCCAAGCCAGGACCAACTTGGATACGGCACGCTGCGCGTCGATCCGCCGAGAGCATAAGTATACATCTCATCTCGCCGATCCTGTCCAAACTTCCATACCAAGGCTTGATCAAATGTGCTAGCGTTCAAACCCCAGTGTATCTTCTCATTGTTCAGATGCTCAAAGCGACGAATGATGCCAAGAAAGGCGGGGAGGACATCGGAAGAGTAAGTGAACCTCCGCGTCGAGAATTGTGTAATGTACTGGTCGAAACTATCCGTGGAGAATTTGGCTTGGTTATCGTCCCATTCGTCGTAACATCCGAATGAATGGGA
The DNA here is from genome assembly GCA_013186785.1 of Fusarium pseudonygamai. Classification (NCBI taxonomy): domain Eukaryota; kingdom Fungi; phylum Ascomycota; class Sordariomycetes; order Hypocreales; family Nectriaceae; genus Fusarium; species Fusarium pseudonygamai. The sequence goes on from JAAQRH010000388.1 coordinate 13,521, forward strand.
TCTAGCAAAGACTGTTGACCCAGGGATGTCGAGAAGTGACTCTTCCTCCCATGTCGTGGTATCACAACACCAGTAAACTTGCTTGTTGGTGAAGATGAGCGAGCGTCTAGACAAAAGACGCTCTTGGAACGTCCAGCCTCTTGTATTCCACGATGAGTACTGTAGCGTATCCTCTTCGGTTAGAGTAACGAGCGGCATGACGTGTAGCCCGCTCGATGAGACTTTGACTTGGCGTTGATAGATATCTCGTGGATTACTAGGGAGTCCTGCAAGTCCAGAATTTGAATCTTTGCCACATGCAGCCAATACAGTGAAGAGAGCCCTGGAGTATATCAAATCCATCCGTGCTGTCTGATGTCCAAGATCTGTAGGGTCATCTTGTACGATACAAAAGGCGTCAACCCAGAGATACCTCTCGCCGACCTGTCCTGTAACATGCATAGCGTCTTTGATAGTTTGAGGCATAGAGATCTCCCCGAGACTATTGGGTTGTTGAAGTCGCGACAGGTTCTCTCGAGTCAACCGTCTCTCGAAGCGCGATTGTCTCGCCTCCTCGCTAGATCCCCAAACATAGCTTAGAGCAACGTAGCGCATGGTTGGAAGTAGATCAACGATCCTATGTTCCACTACGTCGATTACTCGACATCTCTCAGGCCATTCGGCATCGCTATCGCTTAGCCACTTGGGCTTTTGACACTCCTGTGCATGCTGGTCTTCGCATTGTTTGATCCAGCGCTTGGGGAGCGAGAGATCTAGTAGAGGCCCGATCATTCGACCGGTACCATCGAGTGGAAAGTAATTACTTTCATTTTGGCTTTCTTCTGACGGCCAAACAGCTTGTAAAGTAATTGAGTTGGCAAGTATAGCTAACCAGGGACATGGTTCTAGCCTGATCAGAACGCGTCTCACTGCCCCAGTTCCATGATCAGGGCCACCCGCTGTATACCATGATTTATCCGAGGAGAAGTTCCGGGATTCAAGATAACATTTGATCGGCTCATCGTCAACCGTGAGTCGGAGTCCGTGCGTCTTGACCTCCTCGTGGATTACAGGTTCCTCGCCTAGGACTTTGCTTCTGAAATCTGGATGATTCTCCGAGAAGCCGTAGGGCGCTCGTATGTATCGTTGTCGGTGAGCATCGACGATGAAGTTGCAGACGTCGCATTCTTCTGAGAGATCCAAGATTTCCTGTAGTGTACCCAGACAAGGATCTGTAGGCTGTCTGTAGTCCGGACTGAACGGGGCTGGGTCTGGAAAGAATAGCTTGTCGAAATTGACAGCAGCGCAGGCTGAGCAAAGCTTGGGGGATTTGTTGCTCATCTCGTCCTGTACTTGTTGATGCGAGAGAAGGGGTCTTCAATTTTTGCTTCTTTACAATGCGGGGATTTATGGCACGAAATACTTGAGGTCTTACTGTAGGGCTGAATGTCAGCAGGCAGATGAGATGGGGTTGAGTGGCGCAGTCAGCGTTAGTGCAGTAGATAAAGCGGTAGCTCCAAAAGGCTGATTCCAGGGCTGAAATGAGCTGGGACCATCATCGTCACAGGTGATGAACAAGAACTTTGACAGAAATTTAGTTATATTTGTATCAGTCAACGTCCTTTAATTGTCCCCAAAAAGACGCATTGGGCCAGAGGAACCGTGACCTCAGGGAGCAAGAAAACCTGACACTTGAGAAGAGGATGCTAAAAAAGACTCAGCTAAGGGCCCTACAAGCTTAGGCTTGAGTTGCCTGAATATTTTTATCACCTAGAGTAAAAGTCCTAATTCTTCTTGCTCCCCAGCATACCTTGTCTTACTCCGACTTGATGTACTCAGCAATGTTGGGTCTAGCTTCAAAGACTTCCTTGAACTTGAGAAGGACATCAGGAATCTTAGACTACAGAGCGGTTAGTCCTAGTCAACTACGACCAAGTTTCTTTTAGGAGGAGGCAACCTACAGGGATGGTCTTGGTTCGTGTGTCATTGTCAATGGACTGATAGATCGCAAAGTCGGCGTAGCTGACTTCATTGCCCAGAAGGTAAGGGCCCTTGCGATCAGAGTAGTACTTGGCAATGAGATCGTAGTACTTGGGGAGGTATTCATTCTTGTACTCGTCCGTTGCTCCGCTGAGGTTAGCAACCCATTGCGACTGCAATTCCAGTTAGAGTTTGTACGATGAGGGTGGAAATGATGCTCGTACTCTCCAGTCCACGTAAATGTCGGAGACGGCATCTACCAAGTACTTGTCCTCGTTTGTCTGACCGTCGTATTTGCCGAGGTCGCGAGAGAGAAAACGAAGAATTGGGACATGCTATCAGATACGTTAGTATTTTGTTGAGAGTTGAAGAATGAGTTCACAAACCTGAGTGAGAATGAGACCCTTGTACTCAAGAGCAGGAAGGCTTCCAGTGCGGGTGATGCCCTGCTGCTTCAGGTTCTCGCTGGTCTCTGGCCAGGTATCGGGGTATTTATAACGCTTCTCCTCGAAGTCAATTCCAGCATCTTTCAAAAACAGCCTGTCAATCGGTTAGTCCAAGAACAGCTGGCGGTATGGGACACGACGTAATACTCACTTGAGAACTTCTCCGCGGCCAAGCTTGCCAATGGCGAGGTAGTGGTAAACGACTGAGTCTGAGGACATTGTTGCTGTAAGGGTGGGTGTAGGTAAGTTTTGTTTCAAAGCCAATCAATTGCTGCTGTATTTGATGGTGATGAAGACACGACGACTCCAAAACATTTATACTGCATCATAGATCACAGCGCCCTTCTCGCGGCAGAATCTCGGCTGCGGTCAGCGTTTGGAATCAAGCAATTACGTGATCAACAAGTCGCTTCTTAGTGGTGATTCCAAACTACGCAGCACGCACGTCAGCGGGCATAATTAGCTAAGGTGTCCGAAAAGGTTCATCAAAAGAGGGGATTGCATAACGTTGATCATGACATGCCGTTGTAAGCTCCGAAATAGCTCGGAGCTATCCTGGATGCGGGAGTGGTGACAGGCAATTGAACGGGTAGCTAGTGCAAATGGATATTAAATTGCCGGACAGCTAGTGTCGAGAATGTCTAAGTCGTCACAGGTCTCATAACTTATGCAATCTTCTAGTAAGTGTCCTCATACTCGTAGCAAAGAAGCCCCTTCTTGATATGCATGACATCCTTGACCTTGGCCTTGAGCTTGATGGTCTCACCAATAAAGATACCATGGTTGAGAGTAACATTGCCAGCAGCCTCATTGTTGTAATCAAAGTTGACAAGAGGACCAGAGATGTCCTTCTCCCGCTTTTTGAGATCGCGAATTTGCCATGACCACCAGAAGCGATCGACGTTGGCATGATGGACCCAGAACAGAGGATCAGCAGCTATCAGAGTCAGTACATCAAGCATGGAAGAGTGAGAGGGAACTTACGACTCTGCCACTTATCAGTCATAGTACCATACAACCCACCAACACCCCAATGTCCACCAGAGTGAGTAGTACTCTGCGTAAGACGATCAAAGTGTCCAAAATCACCCTGCTGCATCCCATCCTCAACAGCAGCAGGTCCGCTCATATCCCTAAAGCTCAACGGCGCAAAGTCTCGTCGAATACAGTTAGGGTTATACGCCGTACCGTTCCCAGGTCCCAAGTTAGACTTGAGTCCTGCAAATGGACCCTTCTTGATACAATCACCGCCAGAGCGATCAGGAACGTCCCAGGGAGGATTCACGGGCAGACCTGGCTCGGGGTTTGAGAAATTTCCAGGGATCCAAGCTCCGTTCCCGCCAAAACCATGCTTGTTGTCAAAAATAGGCGAGTTGACAAACACGGAGGTGTCGTTGTCGGGACCTGCGGCGTCGAGGGTCCAGTCCCAGTAGGGAACGCCACCTTTCCAGCCACACGTCTGAAGCTCTTGTTCGTAGGAGTACATGAGTAGACGGTGGTAGGGGTAGAATACGCCCTATTTGGGTTAGACAGTGAAACGGAAATCGAACGACGTGGGGGACATACTGTAAAATGCACGTCATCGGCGTTGATGATGTGCGTGCCCAAGAAATCATCCCATCGGCTTCGAGCACCGGGAATATCGGTGGTAGAAGACTGGGGAGGTTTCTTCATCAGACACTTCTGAGCCTTGATGTACTGATCTCTCTCCTTGATACTAAGAGAGCGCCTACCACCAATTAGAAATCGATCAACCATACAGAGTGAGTTACGTACCATTCCCTTCTGACAAAGGGCTTCTTGCAGCTCTTTGCCTCAGAAACAGCCACGCCTGCAAGTAGGACAGCAGTCCACAAAGACGCAATAGCAACCATGGTGTAAACACCGAAATGCAGGTAGAGTATCAGAAGATGCAGCTGGTCACTCAGAAGTGTTTGAGACGAGTGATCGAGAAGAGAAAGGAACAGGAACCGCTCCTTTGTATGTTTTGACTTTTTTGCCTCAGTCTAAAGGGTTTACGAAACGGGACCTCGTTACCGAAGAGTACCTGCAGCGTGACACTGCAGATGCTGCTACATGCACGTTGGTTGAACACCCGGCAAGAGACTCCGTGGGACTCCCTGTCAAGCGATGGATCCGGGGCCTCGGAATATCAAGGATCATCCAGATAAACTTGATTCCAAGGCCGGCGGATTTCCACGACCCGCGCCGGAGAATCTACAGGTTACCTTCGCTTGGGTTATTCCCTGGTGATCCGATTCTTCTTTTGCCGCTCCACTATACTGCAACGGTCAATGATCATCTACAGGTCAAAAGTGCCTCGAGGTACATATGCATGTTGGTTCTGGGTAAATTGAAAGGGTTATTATTAGTCAAATTACACTGCATGGCTTGGCGTAAGCTCCCGGTCCTCGCTTCCCCTCTCCGTCCACGATCCCGTCGTCAAAGATCCCTGCGTCGTCCGCATTGTCGTGATATCTCGTTCATCCCTTGGCTTACCCACTTCATAAACCTTTCCCTCCAAAGGAATAGCATCGTTGCTGTCCCCCGCAGCAAAAGGATCCTCATCTCCACCGTAGATATCCCTTCTCGAATTCACCGCTGACTTGTTCACAATTCGTGACTGTCTTGCGCTCTGTCCAACGTCGTGATACCGGTTTCCGTAGCCTGAGCGACCGGCTGATGTACCTGATAGCGTCCAGCCCATTCTATGCAGCGCGCTTTGAACGAGGGGTTTAAGGAAGGGTGCGGAGGATGCGATCATGATGAGGATTTGCTCGAGGGCTGTCCAGGTGGCGATGGAGTTTGTGAGTGCCCATGCATCCTTCGCCATGCCGAATTCTTTGACAAGGGTTGCTTTGACGATGGAAGCGACGCTTGCAAACATGCCCAGACCCATGAGCGCGCCAACAAGGATCTTCTCCTTCAGCGGTCTCTTGAGCTTCCAGAGGAAGAGCGTCGGTGCCAAAGATAGCATAATGTCGGTTGCAATGTTGATGCCGGATCCGATGTTGGACATGATGTGAATGCCAGTTTGGGGGAGACAGCTTGCTCCTTGTACTGTCTCTAGCACTGATGTATCCCATGATGCTTCGAGAGGTCGGCACTGAAGAAGGATGAAGAATGTGTTTGCGACCCCGTAGGCTATCAAGATGCCCATTATGAAGAAGCAGAAGACGCGCCACCATAGAACAGTAGGCTGTATTCGATGCATCATCATTGCGATACTGACTTTGATGAACATCATGGCAATGCCCCAGATGGGAATAGCAAGAAATGCGTATTTTCGTGACCCAGTGACTTGCGATTCAGTGAGGAGTCGTGGTGATGTATACATCTGCGGTATGAGGAATCCGAAGTCGACGATAGCTGCGCACTGATCAAATAGCCGTGAGTCATGAGTCTCCGAAGCATCCATACTCTTAACTTACCACTCCGATCGTCATACTGTAGTCCTCCCAGCTCACTCTCCAAACCGGTCGAATCCTCAGCCATATCCTCGCTACAAACATCGCCAACGCAATAGCAAGAAGCGGCGATGTTATCCCGAGATGCACAACAGCGAGGTTGGCAGCTCGTTCGGAGATGGGGAAGAAGGGACTCCCATCACTGGGAGGTTTTGGACTTGACATACGTGAATATCACAGCAAACAAAACTTAAAATCATCAATTAAGAAAACAAACAATACTTACATGGTGAAGGAATAGCTGTAGATATTTGTATGCACCTCGTTACCAGGATGAACACTTGAGACAAGTCACAGCATCGAGTTTTCTTCACATGCACATGGCACTCTACTACGTAACTCTATCCTGCAGAGTGTTTCCATTTCACATCCTCTGACAGTGTCACTACCACTTGCTGCTTCTCTTCATCACGCCAAGCTAGCCATGGATCGACGGGGGATTTTCTGTGACCGCCTCATTCCAAACAGTAAATGCTCCGATGGCACAGAAGAGGCTTGCAGTAGGTAGTTACAGCCATCGAGGCACAGCTGCAGATACTTCCCGAGACAAAGGCCAGGGGTTCCGGCACCGTCACGCAAGCGAAGCAATACCAAACCCTTGCCTTAGGGAGCAAGAAAACACTGAACCTTGATACAAGGTGTCAAAACAAACTCAGTAAAAGATATCCTAGACTTGGTAAAAAGTCCCCTAAGCTTAGGCTAGATTTACCTAAATATTTTTATTACTTGGGGCTAAGGTCCTAGGTTTTCTTTCCTCCCCTAGCCTTTGACCGAGTGGACACACTAAAGTACACGCACAGAACTGTATCTCATTCTAGGATTTGTAGCCGGTCACCGGTGAATCCTCCGTGATGTGATCCCCGGAGCATCCAATCAGCCAGTCAGAATCCATATTTCTGTTCCTGCAGCTTGGGTGATGCCTGCACAGCGTTTCAGCCAAGATTCCTTTAGGCAATGATTCGCTTTCACTCTGCGGGAGAGGTGCAGGAAGAGAGGAGCGAAGTCCTGGTCGATAAGAAAGGAGACTTCAGGTGTGGCTACGGATGCTTGAAAGCTTAATATCTGGGTAAATAGGTTAATAGTTCGGGAACACGAGCCGTGCATCCGTGGTCCCAAGGGATTTTCCTCAACGACTGGGGTATGCCTTGGCATGAGAGACTTTGAAGGCGAACACGAAAGGAAACAGTTGCAAACGTCCAAAGCAACAATTCTTTGACTCCTTGGCAATATAATGCATCCTCTTTCGCATTGATCACCAAATGGACTCAACCTCGCAATTATCACCTCACAAGTTCAGACGACTCGCTTACGCTCTAGCAGTTTCGACATCTCGGCTCCGCAATGCAACGGTGATACTCGAGCCCCAGTCAAGTCTATTTCCATGATCTGATAGAACGAACAAGGCCCCATAAACTCAAATGTCATTGAGTAACCACTGCAACACTTCCGTGCCTCTCGGTGCTATCCCCACTTCAAGCAGGTATCATTGAATGAAACAGAACTGTTTCATTGCTGCAAACGCCGCGGGTTTGCACACATGAGTTTTCCTGCGCTGCTGCCAATTTGATGGGCTTTTGATCGGACCGAGATGAAGTTCATGTTCGGCAGGTGGCTTTGCAGATTGATAGGCTTGGCCTGTTGGTAAGGTTGTTTAAGCCGCAGTGGCGAGTTATATATCTAGTCCATGTCTCGTGAGTATAGGTCGCATTGGAAATCAACATGCTTCAGATGATCATTATTCGTTGGGCTATGGACTGCAATGACTACAGCATCAGAAACACAGGGCGCGTAAGTGGACAGAATCAGGTTGGTCAATGTCATGAAATTCTTAATTATGCCTTCTCAAAAAAGCTGATCTGGTAGCTCATATCCAACCCAGAAGAATACAAAACGACAACGCTTCATTAACAGAAATACCGGTAAGCCCTCTTCCACAAAGGCCAGGTAACACGCGCCTCCCTCTCCTGATCACTCATCAAATGAACGCGATAATAACGTCGTCCAGTCTGGATATCAATATCATCCAAAGCCACAAAGTTTGTTCTGTACCAAAGCTTGTGTCCGAGGTACATAATCAGGACAATGGGAACAGCCATGAGGTTAAGGAAAATGTTCTGCACAATGTCGTTTGTTGTCTCGTTCTTCTTGTGATCAACAGGATCAACGGCGATCCAGACTTGACTCAACAGGACAAGAGCGTATCCTACCAGAGCGAACCAAGAGCCGTATGTGCCAGGTCGTGAGCGGAATGGTAGTTGCTCGAGGGTATGTGCGTGATGTGCCCATGCGTTGCGGAAGCGGATATGAGTAAGACAGATGCTGCCCCATGTGAAGAGGGTCGCAAGAGAGCTGATGGATAACAACCAGTTGAATACAACATCGTGAGCCTTGAGATCAGCGATGAAGGCCAAAAGTCCAATACAGCAGGAAAAGATGATAGCAGCCAAAGGTCGACCCTGCTTATCAACATAGGAGAAGATAGCCGGTGCCATAGACTGATCAGCAAGAGCAGCGAGTGTTCGCGAAGAACCAAAGACAGACGAGTTACCAACGCTGATAACAGCGATGAGGATAACAGCGTTCATAACACTGGGCAGCACAGTGGTTCCAGCAGTTTCGATAGCGACGACAAAAGGTGAGGCCGCAGAGTTGGAAGAGCTAGCGTCCAAGATCCTCGGGTCGTCGTGAGGAACAAGAAGGCTAACGAGCATCAGGGCTACGATGTAGAAGAGGGTGATACGCCAAAAGACCTGCTTGATGGCGCTGGGGAGGGATTTGCGAGGGTTGGCTGTTTCAGCTGCTGCGAGGCCGATGAGTTCGGTGCCGGTGAAGGAGAAGCATGATGTCACGAGGACGGAACAGAAGCCTTTGAAGCCGTTGTTGAATAGGCCGGGATCGATCCAGTAGCGGCCTCCGATGTAGCCTGAGGTAGGTTCGCCTCCTATGTTGATGACGATTCCAAGAAGACTGGATCTGTTAGTCGCTGGACTTTTTAGATTCTGAGTGAGTAGTGAGGAAGGCTTACATGAAGGCCACGATCGCGGTGACCTTGATGATGGAAAAGACGAATTCAGCTTCACCGTACGCTTTAACACCAAACAAATTGATGATGAAAATGGCAGCCAAGAAAATAGCAACGAAAACGGATTTGGAAATGTCTTCGTTCCAATAAGTGATTGTGAATGCGCCAGCGATGATCTCAAGAGGAAGAGTGAAGAGCCATTGAAGACAGTAACTACGCAAGTTAGTGATGCTCTCATGAGTTAGTGAGTGAATGAAACTTACTTCCAACCCATAGAAAAGCCCCAAGAAGGATCGAGAAAGCGAGTCGAGAAGGCAGAGAATGAACCGGCGATGGGGAAGATGACACAGAGCTCGGCGAGCGATTGCATGGTGCAGTATTGCAGTGCGCCGATGACGATATATGAGAGGAGAACACTTCCTGGACCACCTTGGTGAAGAGCACTGCCTGAAGTGATGAACAAACCGGTACCTATCACATGTTAGTCGCCTTTCACCATCACCACTGACTTTCTTTCACGTACCAATAGCACCACCAAACGCAATCATCTGCAAATGTCTACCCTTCAATTCCCTCGCCAGCGCCGACGTAGCAGTCTTTGCATTAGCCGCACGAATATCGAAATACCGATCCCCCGGAACATGAGGCTTCGGCTCAGAGTGATACCCGCCCTTATCCCAGCCCTTCTTCAACTTTCGCCTGTCCGCTCTTCTGAACCCATCGAGCCAGTCGTTCTGCTCCTTGTCGTCTTCCTGCTTGGGCGCTGAGATGGCCCATGTCGTTGTGTTTTCATCTTTGTGCGAGGCATTGCTCATGTTTCTCATCTCGATGATCTCGACATCGCGGGTGAGCGCCACTTCGACTTTGATGTCGGTGGTCTTGTTGGGTTTGTCATGTGACATTTTGACGGGGGTATTATGTTATGAAAATGAGGGAGAGAGAGATCGTGGATGGAAAAAGGCGCCAAGCCTTAATTGATGTGGTGGAGTCAGATCAGATCAGATGCAGGTGATAATTATGTAAAAAGACAAAAAACGTGGGAATGGATTATGGTCTGGTCCGTGAGCCGCATGTCATCGCAAAAGTACTGTACGTGCGGGTAAAAGTAAAAAAAAAAGAGGGAAGAAAAAAGCAAGTGATCGACACGATTTGACGGGGAAGCCCACTAGATAAAAAAAAGCAGATGCAGATGCAAGAAAAAAAAAGCACGGGCGAAGGAATGAAAAAGGCACGGGAGGCGAAAGGGGAACTTCGGTCACTTCGGGTGCAATGAGGAGACGGGATCCTCTTTCTGGGCAGTGACCCGATGAAACTCTGGTGGCCAGCCCCTGAGCAACTAATCTGCTTTGAGAGTCGACAGCGTCGAGTGGCGTGCCTCCGGGCCAAGACTTTGACATGCCGGGATTGGTGGCACTCAAGTCTAGCATTCGAGAGGCGTTTTTATCGCTAAAGGCTTCAACAGAGGCCAGAGAAGGAAGGTGATTCATGCTACCGCGTGGCAGAGGAGGGGGAGAGGGGGGGAGATAGGGTCAGGGGTTGGTGAGAGTCTAGACCCTGACGAGTGAGGGACCGCGATTCGAATGCTCCGTGACAGGCCGTGATGAATTAAAACGGGCGGATAAAAAGAAGAAGGGGTCTCTGAGCCAGTCATTCTCTGTACGTGATAGGTTTGTCGCCCAGTAACATTTCGCAAATCAGCCTTAGTTATCACTCTTCACCTAAGATCTCCTCTCCATAATTCATTCATCCGAGACCATCAACACTACCTAACCCGTCTCACCTGTCTAACCTGCACTATCGAATAGCGCTCCGAGGTCGGCAATTAACTTTGGCGCCATCACCACACGGTCCAAGGCCAAGAACAGAAATGTCGCCTAGATCCCTTTTCTGGAATGACGCCGCCCAGAAGCCAAGAACGCTATTTACGTTGGTCTTTTACATATCTAAATACTAACTTGGCTTGATTAATTCAATCTAGGCAAAACCACGTGGTTGTGGATGGCAATTAAACTGCTTAGCACGCCGCACGCGCACACGACTCCCTCGTCCAATTTGATCAAGCCCGCAGCTGCTGAAGACACGGTAACGTCGCAAATACCAGCTACTAATTGGAGCTTACTGGCGTGCTTCTTACTGGTCTTATGTCAGATGCGGCACAGAATCTCAATTTACACGTGAAGATGAAAATAAATAAATGTACAGTAGTACTCACAAGATCAATTGCTTTTCTGGGCCTTGATTGGGGACGTTCAATTGGCACAGAGAGTATATCTGGGTGATGATCCCGCAGACGCCAGCGGCAAACCATATCCGAAACGCCCTGATCTCCAACCGTCTTGCACCTTTCCAGGGGATAAAGCCGATGCTATTGGCGATAGTCGCGTTATCAAACGTCAGGTATACCGCTATCAGCAGCTGTCGAATGACGGTGACGTATGCTAAAAAACAGTCCTGGTGCTTCTTCCGCGTTAGTGAGTCCGCGGCGCGATTGAACTGCTGGATGAATCTGCCGGTCCGGAGAATCTTTGCCGTTAGTGCTAGTTGTTTCATCAAGAGCTGCCACCGCTGGATTGAAGCTACGGGCGCGTGGTTTCGGCCGAGAAGCCAGGCTGTTGTGCGGGAGGAGAATATGAGGAGTTTGAGCAGGATGTCGCGCTCGGCGGTTGTGAAGCGCATGTGGCTGAAGTTTGAGGCGATTGTTGTTACATTTTTGATCATTTTGCGCGCTGCGGAATGAGCGTGAAACTGGATGGTGAGGCTGGGGAATGGTGAGGTTGAGGTGAGGCAGAGGCGGTGAAGTTGCTGGGGTTGCGATACGCCAACGGGGTCGAGGAGCACGCCACCTCTTTGGGATGCGGAGGGCGTATTCTAGCGAGTCAACTTGATGGTTTTCTCGAACATGAGAAAAGGTGCCGAGGCTTGATGATAAGAAGATCTTGGATCAAGCTCATTGCAGATTGACGATGGTGGGTCGTAACTGAAGCCGACACCCAAGCTTTGCAACATCAACACAGAAATTCGACGAGTCTCAACCAATTGAAGTGGTCTTTTACGAGTAACATGCCTCTGTATATATCTAACTTTATTATGGAACTTATTGTATAATGCCAATTTGAGCGTTGTGGCGCGTAATGATACTTTTGTCCCTGAACTCTAGGGTATTTTTCGCTTTAAGCTTTAACGGTTGTCTTGACCTTAGCTTAAGAAACAGTCGAAGCACCATAGGCTTTACTAGAAACGACAAAGAATAGGCGAGTAACATGATTGATCTTTTCTCTTGATGTATCATTGTTTGGGGTGTATCTGTGCGTCTGTCCTGATAACTACAGAAACTATCGAACACTTAGGCTTAACGTTGAAGTAGATTTCGGATCAAACACCCAAAGCAGCACGCCACATCCGCAGATGGAAAAGTGCTATTTCCATCAGTCACATATCACATATTATGCCGACATGATAGTCGAAACATCACGAACTCATTGCTCTATCAAGGCTTCCCCGTATCTTCATGATAGCGATCTCGGACTTCGGCGCCTTCAGACGCATCGAGACCACTGTATCCGGGCTCCACCACTCGCACGAGCCTCGGCTCGACTCGCCAACCCGATAGCTTGGGTAGCAGCGCGGAATTAACAGCGTCAAATTTCCACGATCATGGTGAAGCATGGTTCGAGACGTTGGCGGTCTTATTCCCGTATCTTGCGGCAGTGGCTGAAACTGCCAAGGCAAGGTCGTTCGTTGTAGCCTAAGGCATGACTTTGATTGCATTTAAGCTTACAGCGATCGGCAAGGCAGACAGACACGTGAGGAGGAAGAATCGTAAGTTCTATACCAAGGTGATTATTTATTGTGTTCCATTATTAGACGCGTCGGGAAATAAAGGAAGTGATCGCGTCTTACATGCATTGAAGATCGTCGCGCTGATTGGTCCGCTCGGTTTTTGATACAGTCATCGTGGATGATCGCTGATCCTACTTTGGGCCTGTTGATGGGGGCCATTTAAGAAGAACAACAGTCAAAAATCATGAATTTGTAGCAGTAGGCAGTGCTTTTTATATGGACACTTCAAAATGTATCTGAACATGATGTAAACAGTATGGAGCAAAGGCATGACAAGCCCGAGTCCGACGGAGACGGATGACATGTAAACATCACAGCCCACTTGACACATCAAAACTCCATTGATCAACAGAACTGCCACTGACTGTTCCAAATCCTACCCAATCATCAGCCTGTCTCTATCCCTAACGAGATTAAACCCACAGTAAGCCGCCAAGATGCCGTCCTCATTGGCAAGACTACCAGCTCAGCCCTACCCATCGCCCAAGTTCCCTCTCATCCTCCCTTTCTTTCTCCTCTCAACTTTAATTCTAGCTCGCCTTTTCCTTCCCGTGCATTTGTTTATCTATCTTTCGGACTCCACTCGCCACGATGCCGACCCTCGAGCCTGCGACTGATCTTGACTCTAACGTCTGGTATCAGCTCTCCGAGTTGGCTGTCGATGATAACGATGGGGACTTCAAGTCTATGCTTCAACCTACCGCGCCAGGAGGTGACTTGCGAGTCGGGACTCCTAACGGGAATTCATACTGGCAGTTTGTATGTTGATCACTCTCGCGTATCAAATAAAGATACTAACGCCGTGTAGCAAAAGATAGGAGACAAGCCCGGCCGATACCAACTCCGCTGCTCAGACACGACCGTCAAGAAACAACTATCCGTGTGCTACCGACAGGAAGTCATCGACGCGAAACTCCGCACAAGGCCATGCCTAATGCCCATTGAAGACAGCGAAATGCAGCAATGGGATATTTCACGATGGGACTCTGATACATATCGGTTGACGAATGTTAAGAACGGGACGAAATGGAACTTGGACTGTATTCCTAATGGGCCGGTTATCTTGAGCTCTGATCTTGAAGGGGCACAGCCACGGCAGCATTGGTTGATGAGTAGTGTTGGACTGGTGAATAATGAGATGTACTCTACGGTGTACACAGCAGTAAGTCAACAAGTGTACCCATATGCGACCGTAGCTGATTGAAGTCATAGCCGCCTGCGTCAACAGGTGAAAGCACCGCTACAGCTGGTACAACAGGCTCCGACGCAACAGCCGCCACCGCCACTGCAGACTCAAACAACCCCAGCAACACCAACAGCGAGAGCAACGACACTGGCAGTAGCAGCAGTGGTCTCTCCACTGGCGCAGTCGCTGGCATATCCGTTGGCGTGACCCTAGGCGTCGTCGCACTCGCCCTCGCAACATTCTTCTTCTGGCGTCGCAACAAGCGCAAGTATCAAGTCGCCGGCACTGGCTCACCAGACTCTCCCGGAAAGCCTGGCAGTTCTCCCATGGCTGTGTCGCCTAACCCCGCGTACAGTTCTGTTTACTCAGCCGAGAAGAATAGTACGACGCCGGCGGCTGAGATGATGCAGGAGCAGAGACCTGTTGAGCTGTCGACTGGTCAGCACCAGAGACATGAGCTCGCATAGAGGACGTATTGGAGTTACGACGTTTATCTGTATATATAGAACGATGTATTCCAGCAGCGCATGATACCAAGACTGTATAATACATAATTAATCACTGGCAACCAGGACCAAAAGCCCTCGACGGAAAATTAAATGCAAGAAATAAAAATAAAATTGATCTTGGGATGATGTGTGGAAAGTGCAAAAGAAAGGTCTCGGAGGGAGTCGAACCCTCGCTGGCGGAATCAGAATCCGCAGTCATAACCGTTAGACCACGAAACCATTAAAGGTATGACCTTGATTGCTGAGAGCGGAAATCTCAATCGGCATCTAAGATCGCTACCCTACACGCGCCTGTATTTGGCTCCACAAAGCCGATCGGAATCTTCCGTTGCTCAGGCTTGTTCGACGCTCGAGTGGGCCTCTAGCGGCTCGTAATAAGACATCAGGCTATCGTAGCCTTTAAAAGTTAATAGCAACAGTATGCCAGGATTCGCCTCTCATAGTAAGCCATGGGGATGACTGCTGCCTAGAAGGTGACGGTAAGCATTCTAGGTCAAAAGCATTGCCCTTAGGAACAACATTGCTTGACAACAGTGTTTATATATTTAGTCTGGTGATAGGATGGGTCGAGTCGTTGAAGATAATAGAGACATTGTAGATATCTCAAACTTAATAGAGTTACGTAAGTCTACTGATTGATGCCAGAATATGTTGCCGCTTTATATGCGCTGAGAGTCTAGATAAAGTGTCTGAAAAATACTACTAGAGGTTCTGTTATCTAAAAGCTATGTTAAGAATACAGTTTATTTAGCACAAAGCACCAAGATGCAATAATTGATTTCATAAGATCGTAGCTTATTAAATGTTACTAGGACCTGGAATTCTATTTAAGTAGAATGATCAGCGTGACAGACTTTCGTGAGATGCTTTGTATAAAGAACTTAACAGTCTTATAACACTATTAAATAACCACTTATTACTTCCAAGACTTCTTTTCTACCAGAAAGCTTTATTGCTTCTGTGATATTAGGGTCATGTTATATTTCAGTCATAATGACTAGACGCTGAGGGAGCGATGAACTGCATAGGAGCGTTATTATACATCAAGCATCAGAGTAATAGAAGATTTGATATATCATCAATTTCATAAAAGCCACCAGGAACATCCATAAATGGGAATCCGTTTGGCGCCTTTTGGATAATCCCAAAGCTCTTGTTATCTGCCCAGGCTAACTGACAAACACCCAACCATTGTTGCCTCCCTATGTCTCTCCTCCAGTCAAAACCTCCACTTAAATATAAGTCTTGAGAAGAGAGTTGTAGTACGTGTAAGCAGTACCACTGGGAGGCTCAAAGCTGTACATGTAGTCACCCCACCAAGGACCAGCAGCCCACCAGGTAACACCCTTCCAAACATCAGAGTTCTCCTTAAGATAGTCCAGCATGTTCTTGACAGCAGTCTTGCAGGTGTCGTTAGGACCGCCGGCGAATTCACCGATCATGCCGATCTTCTTGTTCTTCCTCAGCCACTCAGTAGCAGCCTTAACGCGCTCGACTCCAATGGTGGTGGAAACACAGTTGGGTGAAGTGCCGGAGCTGTCGGAGTCGAGGTACTGATGCATTTCGTAGACGATCTTGTCAAGAGGGTCGGTGAGAGCCTGGTGATATTAGCTACGAGAGTCATTGCGGGGAGGGGAATGCATACCTTCATGTTGTCGTTGACATCGGGCCAAGACCAAGCACCAGACCATTGGTTACCCTCAACAAAGATAGTCTGAGTAGCGCCAGCATCACGAATACCGTTGATGGCAGCCTGGTTCAAGTTGAGAACAAGAGTCTGGTCCATGGTGTTGTACTCATTGTTAGTGTCAAAGATGATCTTGCTGTTGCTCTTGAACTGGGTAGCAAAGTTCTTCCACCAGGTCTGGAAGTCAGAGGTCGAAGTGATGATATTGTTAAAGTAGCGGCCGTAGTTGTGAGGGTCGAGAATCACGTTGGCGCCCTTGCCGGTGATGTGCTCCACGATCGAGGTCAGGTTCTTCATGTAAGCTGTGTCGAAGGCTCCGGTCATGGAGCTGGGGTTTGTGCGTTCCATGCGGAGTTGAACGCGGAAGGTGTTGTAGCCCTGAGAGATGAGGGTCTACAACACGTCAGTTCCATTCTCACCATCACAGTGTTTGACTTACATCAACGGCAGCGGGATCAGGGAAGGTGAAGTGCTTTCCCCAAGTTCCAGGCAAATTGGTCTCACCAAACTCAGCACCCGCCTCATTAGTACCAACCCAGAGAAACTTTCCATTTCCAGGTGTACCAGTAGGCGTGCTACCGCCACCAGTAGTGGTCTTGAGGGTAGTAGTAGGCTCCTCAGCAGTGCCGGGGATACACTGGCTGTACCATTCATTGACGACGGTGCACTTGTAGCCGGAGACACAAGTCTTTGAGCCAGTCCAGTTGTTTCCACCGCATTGGGCCCAGGCGGCGTTTTGAGCGACCGAGAGGCCGGCGAAGAGGCTGAGAGCGAAGAGGGACTTCATGATGCTGGCTGATCTGGATGCACTTGTCAACTGAGGAGTTTGATGAGTTGAGGGATTCGAGAATCTTTTATATGTGATTTACTAGGGGTAGGGAATTGGTTTCTAGCCAGATCGGGACTATATCTTTCGACGATGTCGGAATTCGTTGCTCGACATCCGTCGAACCATAACTGGCGTCACTAAGATGAGCAAACCGTCAATCACCCCGAAAAAAGCAAACTACCGGCCCGCAATCCGTAAAATTCTACGGAGCTTTCATCCGCCAAGCCTTGGACAGTCCATTGAACAATCAACTCGAGTGTCCGGAAGGTTTCTCCATCCGGGAATCGTTACTCGACCGATCCGTAACTGACCACGGAAGACGTGACTCCGCGCTATGGGAATCACGGGCACATGATCAATTTTAAAAGTGGTATTTACCAGCGGCAGTCTGAGGAGACTTGAACCGTGTTTCTGGGGTCGGATCGTGGCATTGTGTGGGGATCGGAGGTTGGTCCTCCGAGGCTGTTTTGAGATTGGATTGATGCTCGGGTCTTCGGAGACAAGGCCCACGGATCCGTCATTGAAGGATTAATTTTTAATAACACATTTCAAGAAGGTTAATTGAAGAGATACTACAGTTGCAGTTGATATTCATTGTAGGTTCGCAATTGATGCAATCTTGGCTTCTGTGATGGCTTGGAGTGCAAGATCGTGAAAACCGTGTCACTCGTCAACCTCCACTCTCGATCAAAGCCAGGATGCCCATCGCGGGGTCGATGATTCTTTTGACGCTCATAATTTGAGATGTATTTGTTAGCGTGGAGTAGGACTTGTCTGTTTCGCACTCTACAAACTCTACTGCAAATGAGTTGTTAAGGTACAATTCGAGACAACACATTCAGGATCCCTCAACCTGATGATCTTAAGAAAGCAGCTCCCATCCTACAAGCATGCATTGAAAGAAGGCAATGATTGGATAGCATTCATGGTATCACCAGGTGACCCAGAAATGAAGTTTCTTAAACGCCACGTTCAGAGCTCTCTTATCCGCAGGTAGCGATAAAGCTCCAAATGATTGCCTGTTAACGTTGAGTAGTTCAGTATCTATCACACCGAAAAGAAGCTTATGTCTCAGAAAAGCTGACTTCCAGTCTTTCGAACTGACAAATATGGTCAGATGAGAGATAGCCGAACCCTTCCATATTCACATTATCTTATCTTCTCTCCTTATCACTCGGAGTGAAGTGATATTAGCAGTTAGGCTCCGTTGCCGAAAGCTACTCGAGTATTGGAAAAAGGTTCATCCAATTAAAAATACCAAGACCAAAAACGCCATATCCCACAAAAGGTCTAAAACCCCTCATGCACTCATCTAAACTGCCCAAACCAAATACTATCATCCGGCCTCATCCCCTTCATAACACCCTCCCTACCACACAACCCCCTCTCCTCATCACCAACCTTCCAATCCTTCATCACCTCAGGCCTCACCAACATCTGCATCAACATTCCAGACTCAGCATGCCAAGTATTATGACAATGAAATGCCCACAAACCCGGATTATCCAGCACAACACGGATAACCGCCCAAGCATACCCCTCGACGGTAAGTGTATCTCTCCTTAGTGGATTTTCCAAAAGGCCATGTGTTTTTAGGTATTTGGGAAGATCTGCTGCGCTGGGTGGATAGCCGTCGCGACCTTGGAGGAGGACGAAGAATTTATGGCCGTGGAGATGAAAGGGATGAGCTCCGTCGTCGAAGTTGTTGATGGAGATGTCTATCGTTCGAATACCGGTCGTTTCTAGCACGAATTCCTTTTGGTGTTCAAAGACCTTTTCGTTGATGGCGATGGGGTTCTTGGCAGACGTGCTCTGTAATCCACTGTCGAGGAACCGATGTAGAGATGGATGCGTTGCGTTAGCATGCCAAGTCGATTCATTAAAGAACCCCCTTGCCAAGCGCCAATCTCCAATCTCAAAGTTCGCCCGAAGAACGATGACTTCATCTGCTGGAGGTGGGGATACAACTTCAACAGGCCGGAGGGCGGTGGTGTTCAGATCGCGACAAATGACTTCGATCGCATCAGGCCATTCCTTGCTCTTCGGCTCTTCAGAAGACGTCTTCTCATCCTTATCGGTATATCGAATAATGGCCCTCGTCTCAGACTGAAGACGTTCATTCTTGTTCTTGAAGCAGTGCGTCACCATCCTAGCCCTCATCCAGAATGTCGAAGCTGTTGTGATATTTGTCTCAAGGACAACGCTATACCGCTGCGCTGGAAGGACGTTTACTCGATGGATTGGTTCAGGATGAACATCTGTGCCGTCGATTTCGGTAACGTAGAAGGGATGCTCGTCAAATTGGATCTGAAACTCTGCAAAGGCGCCGACGTTGATGATGCGCAGTCTATGACGCTTCCCAGCTTCAAGATCAATCGTCGGTATCGCAAGGTCCGTAGTATTACACGCCCAACCTTCAAAATCCTTACAATCGCGAACGTTCCGCCCGTTGATGAGACCGTTATCTGGCACCGGCTCGTTATTCTCCTGATCTGGCGCAAGATACTCCATCAAAAGCTCCGACGTCAAGTTATGATAATGATCCTGAACCATAACAACCCTATCAGTCGCGTAGTCAATCTTCTGCAGGTCCTTCTCCTTCTTGGAGTGAACAACCATAGGTCCAAGCAATCCATCTGACGCTTGTGCGCTATGGTGCGCATGATACCAATACGTGCCGTGCTGGCCCTTGACATCAAATTTATAAGTAAAGTTTGAGTTTGGCGCGATGGCGCATTGAGTAATGCCAACTGTTCCATCCATATTATTCGTGCCGTTCTGAAACATGCCGTGGAAATGAAGCGCAGTCGCATTGACAGCTTTGTTTTCGACGTGGACGATGATAGTGTCGCCTTCGTTGCATTCAACGAGAGGGCCGGGGTATTGATTGTTGATGAGGATCATTGGTCTGTAGACGCCATCGGGGTTGAGAACGGCGTCGTTGATTGTCCAGAAATATTCTCTTGTTGTCGGAGGGGAGTTGAAATCCCATGATGGAGAGAGGATGTATTCTTTTGTGTCGCGGAGTTGAGGTGTTGAGGGGATGGATTCTTGGTGTTTGATTGTCTCTGGCGTTGGAGGTGGTTTGCTTGGTTGAGGGGGATTTGGATGCGTTTCTTTGTGTGTTGAGTGCTTGGCCTGGAGGTTGAGAGTGACTGCAGCCAAGAGGAGAATTGAAATGAGACCAGCGACCGCGATGAATATCGTCAAGCCCTTGCTTTTTCGTGTTTTGGTCCTCGATGAAGCCTTCTCGACCGCTTGCTCCGACTTCAAAGCAGCCTCATCACCAAGAAACCACGTCCCCTCACCCTCTCTCTCATCCTCCTTCACCCAAGGCGCCTTGATCTCATCCATATTTCCTCACACTCAGAAGAATACAAAAAAAGCCCACGTTGTCATGTCGTTCGTTCAAAAGAACAAACCTCAAGTCCAAGATGAACCCTCAATGCATACTCCACCCCACCACAACAGGGATACTCTTAGCGTGACGTTAAACCCGAGGAACCGGAAAAGTCGGCACGCGAGCAGAACCCTTCTGAGCCCCCAGAGACACTCACACGTGCCCTGCCCATGCAGTCCATTGGCGTTGCATTCTCCGAAGACATATTACAAAAGTTCAATATGATTTACACCAACGACGTTGCGTTGACCGACGGTGGAGAAACGCACGGCACCATATCCGTGCAGTTTGATCTGCGCTCCTATATGAAACCCAATAACGCTGCTGCCAATTGACTGTCGATCTTTAGCTCAAGTTCAAGTTCAAGTTTGAATTCAATCGCTATGCTCTTCCAAACTGCTACCCTCTTGGCCGTTGCTGGTCTGGCCCTTGGTCACTCTTATGAGCCTCCCAAGGAGCATAAGCAGCATAAGCAGCAGACTGGCTGGGAGACCAGCTACACTGCCACTGGCACCGCTGAAGTCGCTGCTGCTGCTGCGACTGCCAAGACCAGCAGTCCTACTTCCCATGTGAAGGGCAAGGCATTTGATCGCATTGCCATCATTTACTTTGAGAATGAGAACTACGAGAAGGCTTTTGGTGACCGTAAGTTTCCCCCTCTCAATTAATCAAAAACAAGAACTGACGGGAATAGCCAACTTCACCTGGCTCCGCAAGAAGGGAATCACTCTCGAGAACTACTTCGGAGTGACCCATCCCTCTGAGCCAAACTACATGGCCGCCATCGCAGGCGATTACTTTGGCATGCAGAACGACGACTTCAACCGCAACCCGCGCAACGTCTCTACTGTCATTGATCTCCTCGAGCACCGCGGCATCTCCTGGGGTCTGTACCAAGAGGACATGCCCTACTCTGGCTTCGAGGGCTTCTCGTGGGTGAACCACCAGAACGGCAAGAATGACTACGTTCGCAAGCACAACCCCGCTGTTCTCCACGACAGCATCGCTACCTCTGAGCAGCGCCTTTCTCAGATCAAGAACCTCTCGCTCGTTGATACTGAGAAGTCTGTTTTCCACAAGGATCTCAAGGAGAACAAGCTTCCTCAGTGGATGTTCATCACCCCCAACATGACTTCTGATGGTCACGACACTTCCGTTACTGTTGCTGGTCAGTGGGCGCGTACTTTCCTCGAGCCCCTTCTCAAGGACAAGAACTTTATGCAAAACACTCTTGTTCTTGTTACATGGGATGAGAACGAGACATACGCTCGCCAGAACCACATTCTCGGCATCCTTCTCGGCGACGCAGTCCCCAAACATCTCGTCGGAACCAGCGACAACAGCTTCTACAACCACTACTCCGAGATCGCCACCGTCTCCGCCAACTGGGGTCTCGACACCCTCGGCCGGTGGGACGTGGGCGCCAACGTGTTCAAGCTGGTTGCGCAAAAGACAGGCGACAAGATCCGAAAGTGGAAGTCTCACAAGCTGGACAGCTACTTCTGGAACGCCTCGTATGCTGGCCCCTTCAACACCAACGGTGGAAACAAGGAGTATGTTGCGCCCAACTTGGATCTCGAGCATAGTTTCTCTGGACGAAAGATCTTTGAGCCTATTCGTGAGGAGTGGAAGAAGAGCAAGAATCCTACGTACTACAAGGATACTATTGAGGTTAACGATGGACTTAACCCTCCCAAGGGCTATGAGCCTGCCAAGTCTACCTAGAGTGCTGTATGGATATCGGTGTAATCGGAAAATGTAAATAGCATCAATTCTATGATATCAGTCTAGATAGAATAAACAGCCAATTACACTCAACCTTAACTTCCAACCCTCGATACACATTTTTAAACAACGTTTCATTATTCGTGGTTCAATTGCCAAGCACATGCCAGATCGCCAAGTCAACGGGCCGAACGATCCATCCATTAGCCTTCCGTCTTTCAGGGATCTTTTGCACTAGACACCATCTCCCAGGGGCAGGCGAATCAAATAGCGCACTTTGGTCAGCGGTCGCTAGCGCGTGGCCGACCTGTAAGATCGCGGCGTTGCACCATGTGCGATGTAGATCACTTCGCTTGCGGGACTCTTTTCCGCTGCGGCCGGCAATATCATGCCGTGAGCTATCCTGTCTTGTCACCGATGAGATGCATCATGGGATTGAATAGGAAGGCACGTGGGAGGTGCAAAGGACTTGTGTTTCTGCGCTCTTGAGACCTTCTTATTTCTTACATCTTCGTTCGTGAACTTGAGAATTGGAGACAAGCAGCATCGTCCAAAATGAAGTCATCACAAAGCCCAGCATTCAAGCGCTTTTTGTCCGACTTTACGCTCGGCTTCTCTGATGGCCTCACAGTACCTTTTGCCCTGACGGCTGGGCTGAGCTCGCTTGGAAAGACGGATACCGTCATCACAGGTGGATTAGCAGAGCTATGCGCGGGCAGTATTAGCATGGGTATTGGAGGATATCTCGCAGCACGAGACGAATGCGCACCTTGCCAACCCAAGTCAAAGGATTTGGAAGACTCACGAGAGAGTTGTGAGAGGAATAGCGAAAGCGACTACATGGTTGACCAATCCGAGAAGATGCAGATGCAAGCGGAGGAGTTGGTGCGACAACACCTCGAGCCTTTGGACCTCCCCAGTTCAACAGTTACGACAATCCTCAACACGATTCAGCGAGAACCATCAGATCTCCAACGCGTGGTGTCACGCTTAAACACGTTAAAAGACGACATATCGCCCTCACAACCAACGCCTCAGTCGCCAATCATTTCTGGCCTCTCGATATCACTAGGCTACACCATCGGCGGCATCATTCCCTTGTTTCCCTACTTCTTCACCAACACAGTAGGCCTCGGTCTTCAATGGAGCTCCTGTCTCTGTCTCTTGGTGTTATTTGCCTTTGGAGCTGGGAAGAGCTACATCCTACAAACGGGAGACGCGTCAGTGCGTTCGTGGATGATCGAAGGGCTGCAGATGTTGGTCCTGGGTGCCTTGGCTGCAATAGCGGCGGTGGCGTGTGTTACGTGGGTTGGAGCAAATTGATGGATGCCTGATGATTGAGAGTTCAGGCAGAAACGTGAATGCAGAGGTGGACGAATGAGGGGCTGAGCATTCGAGTTAAACCTCAGAACGGCGTTGCTCAAAAGGCAAACACGGCAGTTTTATTGCTTAATAGTGACAATACACTAACCAATGACAATCAAATGACTTGCGTTGCTTCCAAAATACAGTTGCTCTATCATGACTCCTGTATCCACTTTTCCTTCTCAAAACAACTCGTTCAGATACGACTTCTTCTGTGGGTGTCTCCCCATCCACAACGCCATGCAAGAATAAAAATAAATCCTTTTTCTTGTTCTCTTTGATATGGAGCAAGATCGAGAGTTCTCCATCGATGGTATGCTCGTGGAACGATCGCCTTGCCGTGAATCTTATCGGCGTGTGCCTTTCGTCAGCGTGGAAGTGAACTTGACAGCTTTCTCCTCTGCTTCATCCCCGAATTCCTCGATAGCCCCCATTCATGGCCACCTGTGACTCTGCTGGGTTAGTCCCCTGATGTGTGCGAATAGTTGCTATGAACCCTCCTATGTCCCCGTGTTATGCTTCAGACTGGCGTATGTCAAGTTCACCGTTGAATCTTCCATGAGATCCTCGGAATTACCGCTTGACCTGCACTTGGTCCCCTTCCCAATGACCCATCCTTTCATGAGTTCTGCCTCATGACTCATGAAAGAACAAGTGGGCTGACTGGATCCATCATTCCACTGCCCCTCAATTGCTTCTCTACGTGAAGCAACCAAGAAAGTATGTTTGCCAGCCATATTACCTGGAGTCCTGGTTCTCCCAGGCCTCACGTAAAGTCATAGGAGAATGGGGGGAAGTCATCAGCCGTTTCGACAGGACAACCGGACTCTTCTCCAGAGCCATCCAGGTCTCCACCCGTAGAGGTGTCGGCAACTAGGAGGCTGAAATCAGCGAAAAGATCTTGGCCAGATGAAGCTGATGCCCCCTGATCAGCCAGAGTCCCAGGTGCCGCCTGCTCCTCAGGGAAAGTGCCATCCGGTAGCATGTGATCAAGAAATCTAAACGGCTCAGGGGAACTCGGAGAGTCGGGAGACTGGGCATCACTGTTGGCCGCTGGAGTAGGCTGAACAGGCTGCTCGGGGGAGGACCCCTCGTCCCAAGGAATAACCCCACTAGCCTCTCCGTTGGAGGAAGAGAGGCTGGGGGTTGGGACAAAGCGGTCAGAGGGAACAGAGAGCACAGAAGGGGCAATATTACCAGCTCCCATGAGATCTCCCGGGGGGGTTGGGATCGTCATGTTTCCTCCTTGCTGAACCTGGGCCGCCATGTTAACTTGAGAAAGCGACATGGACGGGTTGTTGACCCAGTCGTTCTGTGGCATAGCAGCCCACTGGTTGGCCACGACAGGTTGGGAAACTGTGGCAGAGGAGGCAAAAGTGGGAGCGGGGACGGCGGGAAGAGGAGCGGCAGGGTTAAAACCCATACCAGGATGGGCTGGCTGCCCCAAGGGATGCCGGGCAGGCGCAGGTAAGCCAGCATAAAGGGGACCAGGAAGGGAACCAGAAGGCTGGGCAGGAGAAGGGACAAGAGCAGTGGGGTCCACAAAGCTCCTTGGGATCTGGTACCCGGCGACAGGAAGCTGCTGGTACCCAGCAGCAGGCATACCCTGCACAGGAACAGCGGCTGCGCAGTCAGGACACAAGGTGTGCGGACAAAAGGTGTGCGCATGTGGTTGAAGATCGGCTGCACCTTGTTTCACCAGCTTCGCTTTCGCCCGGGGTCCCTTCTTCTTGTCCCGTCGCTCAGCTGCCCTGACTTTGTCCGTCTTAGCCCCTTTCGGACGGCCTGGCGAGGGGACCACCTGCACGTCATCTATAAAATCTGTTAGCCATGGACCGTGTGTGCATAAGGGAGGGCGTTTGCTTACCCTGGTGGCCCGGTTTGTCAACGCATGTGCCTGTTCGGTGGCCCACACGGCACTTGGCACAGGCAATCTTTTCACCTTGCTCGTTGGTTCTCATTGTAACTGGAGAAACAATGAGCGGAGAATGTTAGGATGGAAGGGGAAAGTCTTTTAGTGTTTATTACCTGTCAAGTGTCAGTTGTCTAAAGTTGGACTTTTTTGTCGAATGTGGTTAAGTGAGAAAAAGGAGAAGGGGAGGACAGGGAAGAAATTCTGGGATTATATAGAGGCAAAGAGAACTCAAAACTGAAGAGATAAGATGTCAAAAGTTGCAGAATGAAAGCTTGTTGAATGGTGACGTTTCTCGACGAATGAAGGCCTGGATGGTCCTGGCCGTCCTGTCTTTCGTCCGGTTTGTGGCTTGGATGGATGAGTAGCACCGAGAGTCACTAGTTGTGCACTTAGAACTTAGAAGGACTACATTAATTCGTGGCGAGGGGATGTACACTGTACTGATCACTCAAAATAGAGACATTATTGAAAGCATATTGATCAGTATGGCCGAAAGGGCAGATGGAGTGGGAAGCAACCTCACAAGACGCGTCAGTGAATGTGCGTAATTCTGTGTTGCTACGTCCTTGCGCAGATCTCCCCTTATTTGATAAGTCCACTGGCATGATAATTTCCTCTATTATGGGAATTGTTTGGATCTCACAAGTAATATGATCATCCTAAATTGAGATATCCAGCTGCGTTCAGTACATATGTAGACCTCCTTGCCCATGGTGGTGGGAAGCCCAGCTCACGGCGATGTTCCTGACTAGAGAACCTTATCAGCGTTTAAAATTGGCACTAGTTGATCTTGAGTTTAAATTAGTAGCAGGATCCGTGAAAAGGCTTATGGTGACTCTTCCATGAGATTAGATACAGCTTCGGTGTGGTCATACCTTTCCTCCGTCTCGTACCATTGGTTCTCACGGTGGCGAGCACAGTGTCGAATGTCCAGAATCTCCGAAAAAGGAGCGGAGAGAAACTGGTGAAGGTTCACCTCTGACCTTGATTGACAAGCTCAAAATACCTTGTTAGGCTGCTTGGGGGATTCTCTTCTCGGATTCAAGTGACGGTGGTTATTCTGTAAAACACAGAGGATCGAGCGATGTAGTTACTGACGTGATATCGGTTTTTTTTTCTTTTGAATCAAGATCTATCCCATTCTCAGACTATCGACGATAGCAGAGATCTCATGCAAGCCATCGACGATAGAGCTATACCATGAAAACATTGGCTTCCGAGGCAACAATCACGCTCTAATTGTACAGCTATCCTGGAAGCTGTCCTGGCTTTCTCCCATGATGAGTCACGATCGTTGACATCTGTACCATGCCTTGTCAATTACCAGAGGTTCCTAGTGTCAGAGGCCCTCAAACCTGAACTCTCAGAGGAACAATAGACGTCTTTGCTGTGATCACTTGAAAGAGGGCCCAAGGAGGGCGCTGCCCCGTTCCATCACATCGAAACTTTGCGTTTCTTAGCACCAACCCAAAAGGAGGGACCAGACACTCCGAGGCTCTTTGGCCTTCCATTATGCTCGATCCTACTCGCTTCTGAGGCTTTCACTCTCCGTGCCACGAGTTAACCTCGAATCACACGTCTAAGCCCCTGAGCTGCTCTGCATGACTCACACTGGGGAGAATGGTTACACTTAGGGTTTCCCATGAAGGGCATCTTCGAGACAATTTTCTGTCCACACACTCTAATCACTTTGCAGCTAGGTTGGCTTTTGATGTAAGGGCTCAGCGTGTAGTACGATTCTGGCTGTGGTTCATAGGCCTGTGGTTGCCTGGGAAACTCATTATTCGACGGTTTTAAACTTAAATAGGGGACTTGACGCATATCCGTGTGAGGCAAGAACTTGACTCATTTTTGTCACATGACTAAATTATAAAGTACAAGACTAAATCTTGTGCATTACGAGACCCGTCATCTCTAACCCCAAGCCCTAATTACGAGGATCATACAAGAACTGTGAAAAGACAAAGTTATTCCGAGCCGGGACCTCACATGGCGAGGGCAGCGGCGACACCGGCCAGAGACAGAACACCAAACACACGCGTGAAGGACGACGAAGCACCAGATGTGTTAGTGGGTGTAGCTACACCAGAAGTCTCAGATCCACTTGTATCGCTTCCCGAAGCCTTGGTCTTGGTGGCGTCGCTAGCAGTGGCAGTGGCGCTCGCGTGTTTAGCGTCGAGCAGTTCCTGACCAGCAGTGATAGAAACAGCACCGTAGTCGAATGTTCTAAATCCGTATTCCTCCAGATCATCAGTGTTGGTCAGAGTAGCGGTAGGGTGCCCATCGTCGTTGCCACCAATGTTGATCGTGGTGCACTTCGTGGCGACGGTACGCGACATCTCGCAGTGGATGGAGAATTTCCAGTCATCTTCTGCGTCGCCCGGCATGGTAACGAAGAGATCAAAGTCGCCTGTGCTAGCAGCACCAGGAGGAAGAGTCTTGCTCATGTACGGTCCGATGATGTAGGTGTTGTTGTACACACCGCAGTCGTCCATGGTCTGGGCCTCTTCGCTCTCGGGATCAACGTAGGGGCAGTTCAGAACGTATGTAGTATGATCCGCGTCTGCGCCAAGGACTTCAGCGACGAGAGTCTGGGACGAGCCAGCATCGGCGAAGATGGGGAGAGAGGTGACGAGAGCAGAAGACATGTTGAATATTGATAGCGAGTGTATGAAGTGAACGTATTTTGTGGCTGAAAATGAGCGAATGAATGAACGTGAGATGTTGAAGAAGGGAAAATGTCAGCAGGAAATTGGGAAAGGAGAGGGAACAGAATGGGAATAGCGAGCCAGGCAGAAATCCAATCCTTCAGTGGATTAACCTCGATAGAGTTAGGCTCGCCGTAGCGAATCTTACAGGGGACTCACTGAAATCGACCAATTAGATGACCCAGATTTGATCAACGCCGGGGATGAAGCCCCGTAAGGCAGCGCATGAAATGGTTCCATTGATGTTTCACTATCGATAGGAAGAGAGTTTGGTGTTTGAACGCTGGGCCCAATGGACTTACACCGACATGGCCATTGATAAACTTTCAACCCCATCAGCACATTTTCTGGGAGACACAAAGTTTCGGAACGGTCCAGCGACTTGAGTAAATGCGTTGGTTTAATTGACATTTGAGCGGTATGTGCAGAAACAAAGAACCACGCCGACAGTTCCCAGCATGAAGGAAATCTCGGTAAAGAGAAGGTGCGGTAAGCTTATCTAGGTGGGAGAAATAAAGTGCGTTTAGATAAGAAGGATTGGATACCTCCTGCCGAAATTGAACAGCAGACCCGAGCTTCAGCATCAGGTGTGAACAATTAACCGAGAGAGCACGAGTTTCGATGATAGACCGAATTTTGAAACACAGTTTCATCGAACTTGACTGGTCTGGTGGTCTAGTGGTATGATTCTCGCTTAGGGAAAACCCTATAGCTCAGCTTGCGAGAGGTCCCGGGTTCAATCCCCGGCCAGACCCTATTGTTTTACTTTTTGTTTACATGAATGAATACTTGTTTATTTTTTTACTGACGGAACTATCTGCTCCTCTCTATCGAACTACAGCCAAGTTCTTTTTTAAGTCTTTTAGCGGAGACCGCCGAGTCTGTCAAGGTCGGCAAGCCTGATCTAGCTTGCTACTTGGAATTCGGCAAACGGTAGTGAAAAAAGTCATGGCGAAGACATCTAACACAGACCACCACGATATTTATTTAGATAAACATGTAGTTGCTTCCTATATAATGTCACCCGTAGTTCCTAGTTAAACAAGCTCTCCGCTGACTGGCTCTTCTCCGCTTTGTTCCATCACACTCGCTGTTGATTCCTCTCCTGCAGCACCTTCAAAAGCTTCACATATTCCCGTTGATCCTCACCCTCCTCAAAATACTTGACATTATCATCTGACAGGTCCACAATCCAACCATACTTATAATCAACCCTAGTATATCTCCATACTACCAGACTTCTATCCTCTTCCAGCATCTTTCGAATCCTCACAGCCGCGACAGAATCCCCACTGGCCTCATCTTCCTCGCTCTCGCCCTCCTGCCATAGAAGCGGAGGTGGTTTGCTTTGCACGACAGACACCTTGAGAAGCCGCATATTGCTCTCTCTGAGGGCTTTCCAGAGATCAGCCCAAGTCACAGATTCTAGATCCCAGTCAGGTCCGTATTCCGGTTCAGGCCCATCGCACATGCAGTCGTGTAGCTCAAGCTCCTCGAAACAATCGACTCGGCTTCTTAGGAACTCTACTAGATCAGGTCCGATCATGATGTTCTTGAGCGTGAGTGATTTAAGGAATAGGAAGTGGTCTTCCTTCAAGGGCAGCGGAATGCAGTAGTTGGCCGATGCGCCTCCAAACAGACCGTCAGCGCTGGCTTCAAGGGTAAGATGCCTGACGTTCTGCGCATGCCTCATAACGTAGTATGGCAAAAAGTCCTCGATAAACTCTATGAATCCGGACTTTGTGTGCAAGCAATCGCCGTCATCACCGCCAAAGATACCAATCTCTAGTACCTGCAGCTTTCCCAGGAAAGACGCCCATTCCGGTGTTTCCCATGCGGAGGTGTTCTTGGCAATAAGGCTTTTTATCTTGAGGTTCGTGATATTTTGGTTCATCGAGATGGTTCGCATGACTTCGTTGTACTGCGCTCGCCATATAACCTCTTGTTTTTGCTGCAGTGTCTCACCCCACTCCTCCTCGTTGTCACAGATGTTGCCAGGCATATTTGCAATTGCCCAGGATGCGTTTTCACCCCACCAGCCACCACGTCCAAATGTTGCTCCGTTAAACTCGAGGACTAAAGAACGGACGTTGCTGAGGATGTCGCCTCGCATGACTTTCTGGAGTGTATCTGTTGGAGCCGCCCCCCATACGCTGGGCATAGGACCGTCGTGGGGCTCGTCCATCTTGTTGGGTTGAAAGGACACGTTCAAGTGAACTATAGAGATGAAGTCTTGATACTTGTAAATGAGCTCTTCTAGAGCTTGAGTAGATGCCAGCGGGCATAGGACAACGAGAGTATGGAAGAGGAGACCAAGAACAGCATGCCGCATGAACCAGCTGGTGCAGCTCAGGGCTTTGACATCTTGCGGTGGCAGATATCTCGCCATATTGGCAAGGAGTTCAACGGGTAGAGTGTCAAGAGCGGCCATGTTACCGTTGACGAAGAATGAAGAATGTCAAGCTTGGAGAACGCAAAGAACAACTTGTGAATTAAAATACTATCACGGGGCTTCTGTTTGCCTGTCGTCGTGCAGTTCTCCATATCATGAGCTTGGCATAACGATACCAATTCTCGAGATCAAGGTAGAGCGACATAAAATACAGTACAATTGCTCATTGCATTTTAGTCACTCTACTTGCCTTGGCCCGATACCTAACACATCAGTAGTCTCATGGCGTAGTGGAGCCCGATGCGCCACCAACCGACTTCGCTTGTGAGATTTTAACCTGAAGGAGCTGGAGCTCGGCACGCGTCGATAACAATTGGCCAACGACCTTGAGGCTGAAATCACGACTTGCATTCCATTTCATACGATAACTGATCAAACGGCTAATTATGGCCCATGCACATGACGCTCGGTCTAACAACAGTGTTATTGGTCACGCGATGTCCTTGACATCGTCCCACTGATAAATAATGTGCCTCTCTCCTAGCGCTGTCTTGAGGACAATCAGCAAATCATCGATGCTTCCTAGAAATTTGAGATACAGCGTTACGGCGACGCAGTATCGGCGGTGATCTTCGTCTGCGACTAAGGTTGTTGTTAAAAGAACTTCGCTTTTCGAAGCATAAAATGAATCAATGGCGCGTCGCACTAGCGGTG
Source organism: Fusarium pseudonygamai (assembly GCA_013186785.1). Taxonomy (NCBI): domain Eukaryota; kingdom Fungi; phylum Ascomycota; class Sordariomycetes; order Hypocreales; family Nectriaceae; genus Fusarium; species Fusarium pseudonygamai. The sequence continues at coordinate 44,685 of JAAQRH010000388.1, forward strand.
CAGGTAGTCGTTCGGGTAGAGGTGAGCCTGTTCGTAGAGCTTGTTCAATGATGCCGAGAACAGCCATGACATCGCCAATGGATCGCTCATCCAGGATGTTCGCAACGCGAATAAGACGGTCCTGCATCTCTTTTGGTAGGGTAGATGCCAGGTTGAGAAGACCGCCGAGTGCTTGGTTCATGTACTGCAGCTGCTCCTTTGTCTGCGCAAGAACCTTTTGATCAAAGGGTCCAAAGCTCAATTCGCCTTTCAGCAACGCGATGGACGGACTCACGGAGAGTAATATCTCTGCAACTTCAATCGAGATATGCTCCGCAACAGCACCTAGCCCATGATTTCTATCCGTTCGACCCCAGTGAGAAATCAGAAGGGCGTAGTGATCTGATAGACTTCGCACCGAGTTTGCGAGAATTTTACAGACGTGCGTCGTGCCAGATGGCGGACTTGGGAATAATTGCACCACAAACGCAGCGACGAAACCGATCAGAACTGTGACGACTCGCTTCCAGAATGCTTCGTAGCCTTTTCCCGGAAGACCATACTGGACGATATGATCGTGATCCCAACTGAAGCCGAGAACGAGACAGAAGGTAGCTCCGCCCATGATTGTAGCGAATGCGAAAGATGGAGGAAGATAGAGACGCCACCATAGCATGGGGATGATCATGACGCCTGTTGAAGCTGCCATGCCGTACGGATTGCCTACACCGCTTCCAGCACCGATATACCAAGCCACCATACCGATAACTCCTCCGACAATAGTTCCGATCGTGCGCGCGATGAGGGAAAATGTAAAGTCAGCCAGATACACAAGTAGAACAGTCTGAGCACTAATAACAGCCCAGATACCCTTCTCTCGGTAGAAGAAACCAGCTGTACTAGGAAGCACGGCAGGTATCGACGTCGCAATGGTAACAACAACCATTCTTAGGGCATACATGCCCGACGGATTGACGAGCCAATTGTACGTCGCAATGAAAATTCGACCAATCTTGCTTCTCTGCGCAGAAGAGCCTTTGTATCCTCGGCTGATATCTAGTCTTCGTTTCGTTTCCTTCGTTTGCTCATCAAAGGATTCGCCATCCATCATTTGATCAGGATCCTCCTCTGTTGAGATGTCGTAGCCTGGAAACGTGATTTGGCCATGGAATATCCAGGCCAAAGCATATTGAAGGCGTGAAGGAACCCAAATACGGTGGCTGGTTCGTACTTCTGAGAGGTGAAGGATGTACTCTAGTAGCTTCTCCGTCGCGATAGCCATGTTCAGGATTCGTTCTTCGATGACCATGGCGATCACCATGCTTGGTAGGAATGGTCGATCGGTTCCCGCCACTGGTTTGAGGCGGCCATTCTCGTCGAACAGTTCTGCGTGAGCTTCGAGGACGCCCTTTGTTGTGTTGACGACGCAAGCCTCCCTCGCCTGTCGCGATCTTGCCAACGTATCGTGAAGGTTTCGATTCAGCTCCTCCCACTGCACAGGTGAAGGCTTTCCCATCCACCGGCAGGAATTGACAGCATGGATATAATCTGCTGCAAGATTGATAGCTTGTGGTCCAATTTCCAGCAAGTCCGATGTCGTATCCCGAAGCGTATTCCGTGTTCTAGAGCGTATTTCGGATCCTTCCGGCCTTTGGAAAGCACTCAAAATCGTGGCATTCTCATGTCGATGATGTTGTCCAATCTCGTATTTCTCTTTATCCGTCGCAGGCCCTATCCGTCCATCTTCTTGAGCCTTGATATGTTCCTCTTCCTTCTGCTTCCCTCGAACCTGCGCAATTTGGAAATCTAGAAGATACAGACTCGAAAACATGACTTTGCGCGCTCGCTGGTGCAAACCCTTGACATCGTCTGCGTTCCATCGACCACGGGAAAAGTCAATTGGCAGAAATGCGAGGGCTGGCTGTCCGGCCTTGAAGACAGCGATCATACTAGCCCGACCTCCTTGAAGCTCAGCAAGAGGGATGGCCTCATCGGCAAATCGTCTCTTGGTCGCAGATAGAGCTGAATTTGACATGCGGACTAGCTTCTCTATCTGACCGAGAACCATGTACGATGTTGACTGGGGGAAGAGAAGCAGGCAACATGCTAAGCCCAGACCGATGCCGATGGCTCCAGGTTTGACAAGAATAGCTGCGAGGTCGCCTTGAAATGATGGAAGCGTCGGGCCGAAAAGGATAAAAATGTCGGTAACGATCGTTCCAAAGATCTGCATGAGGACAAGCTTCGGATTCGCGCATCGCAATCGAGCCAAGACGTAGATAAACAAACAGCCCATACTGAAATAGACAGCCGTGACTCCCGCATCAAGCATAAAACCCTCGTGAATCAAAATCTGCGCCTCCCACGAAGGCGTCTGTCCCGTCGTCTTCACAATCTCGCCAACCTGCTGCTGCAGCGCCTGAAGCTTAGCCTGCGTCTCGGCATCAGAGCGAGTCGCCAGCGCCGCCTTCATCGTCAACAAGCCCCAGCACCAAGCAAGGCACATTCCCAACAGCAGCGAAAACGCAGCGAGGAGGTAGATGAATAAGATACTAGCTGGCGGAACAGCAAAGAGGAGAATTGCACCGAGGAACGTCGCTTGGCCGATCTCGACGAGGCTGGGGTGGATGAAGATGAGGAGCATCATGACCCATATCGCGATCCAGCAGCGAAGAAAGATCTTCATGTCGTGGGCGTTGAAGTGGTCCAGCCATGGTGGGAGTTTTCGCTTTGGTGATGCCTTGGCGGCTTCATTTTGGTGAGCTGACGCTTCGTCAGAGGAAGGCATTGTTCGTCACCTCAATTGGTAGATCTTGGAAGCAATTGAGGTGTTTGGAAGAAATGAGAGATAATTTCAGCCGCTGAGGCCGGAGCTAGAGGTTGGAACTTGGTTCTGAGTAAGACTTGACTATGACGTGTGTATGGAGAAGGTGAAACTCTATTGGTGAGACTAGTCTAAATGTCGTTGGGAGGCATCTTGAATCAACGACCAGATAAGCCGTTCCGGGCATTCATTCAACTACTGGCCAGGTTTAATTGTCTTACTTTCTGTTCTTCTGCTATTCTCTCTCCTCTCGCGAGATCCTTGAACCGTCATATGTTAAAACTGAGATGAACCTCGGCGTGAAGTGGAGGGCGGGAGGATCCATCTTAGCGCGAGTTGTTCCCATCTTTTCAGCTGTGGAGTTGAAGATGGTGCACTAAACGATGCCGTAGCCGAGAGGACCAATCAAGTGATCAAGCAGAATATGAACTTGGGGTATCAAGACATGGAGCTCACATGCTATTAAAGGTATGTCGTGGCGTGCACTTCCGACATTGTTTGCTTGAGAACTTGTAAAGGTTGACTACCAGCGTAATTCTATTGGGTCATATTATAACCCGAAGAAATGACTATTTAAGAGTTGAGAAAAGAAGTAAGTAATCTCTCACTTCGCTGCTTCAACTTTTTACAATTCACAATCTATTTCCGTGGATTGCGCACTCTCATCCTCAAGGTCCTTAGTAGCACAAATTGATCTGTGTCATACATAGAAAACCCAACACTCTATTTTCCCCTCCTTTCTAACTGTTCGCGTAGGAGGCAGCAACTAAGAACATAAGAGCTATCAGATACCAACAAATCCTAAACAAGAGCCCCAAAAGCCTTGTTAGCCACCGAAGCATATTAGCACAAAGCCAACAGTAAATCCCAGAAGCTCATACAAACTGATCCCAAAGCAGGCCTGCAATAGCCGATCTGACCACTTAGCCAGAAAAACAATCACGAAAGTAGCCACTGTGAGAAAAACTATGACCCCTACCGTAATCAATTGTTGCTTCATTGGGTTGGCACTCGGGACATTTGCTGACTGGCGCTGCTGTATTGGGGATTCGGAAGCAAGGGATGTGAGCTCAGCTGTGCTCAATTCCTCCCCTAGCTTATGCGACAGGGCGATGTCACGATTCATGGCCTTCCACATCTTTATGTTCAGATCATGAGGCTCGAGCGTTGCGATTTCTACGTACTGTCAGCTTGACGAATGTTCCCTCGGGTACAGTAGTAACCTTACCACTTAGAAATTCATCTTCAGGGCCCTCCCCAGCAAAGCCATCGCCGCTTTTTCCTCTTTTGAGTTCCATCTTCCAAATAAGATGCCTGAATTGTTTCAGGAACAGCCAGAAGAGTATAGGAGATTGTTGTGACTGATATCGCCAGAGCAATCTTCTCTGTCTGTCTGTGCCTGGCAGTTTCTTGTTTTCATCCAATTGCCCGTTTATAAGCCAGACACGAAGCATGACTAGCGATTCGCACACGCTCTGGGTCGTAACTCGCGCTCGCGACAGGATCTTGGGACCCAGATCCGGTGAGTTCCATTGACCTGCAAGTTGCTCGTAAACGATGGCAACCAGCCGATCTTCCCTGGAGCCATCTCCAAACTTCGCAGTTGGACCAAGCTCAATAGGGTGCTCCTCGATATTATGTCTTTCTTCGTTCGGCTCATCTTGGATTTCGACTGTGTCCTGTTGATTTGCATCGACCTTGGCATCTTCTCGGTTGTCTTTAGCCTTTTCTTTGTCGGCAGGGCTCTTCTCAAGGCCCTCAAGCCAACGTGCGGCAGCATTGTTCTGGTTTTTATAACCCTCGATGTCAAGATCGTTGCTTACTGGGCTATTTGTGATAGAAAGGGAGATATTTCGCCCTTCAGCATGCATAAAAGCGGCCAGCCGTGCAAGATACCTCATCTGTTCTGCGTGGTGTTCTCCACCTAGCCTTTTGCCAACTTCACAAGGTTCCGTCAAGAACCATTCAAGGAGATCCAAGAAGGCGGTCTTTTTGTTAAAGATAACTGTTAAACCGTGGAAGGAATGGTCTAGCAGAAGACCGTTGATGGTACGCGCATGTCGTATGGAGATTTCGAAGAACGGGAATGAGAAAGTATCAGTTTGGCGAAGCTGTCCATCCCAGCCTGGTCGTTTTCTCAATGTTCCATTCACCAAGGTAGAATAGCTGTTGATGGCCTTGTGGACGGGTAGATCTTCCAGTATAGACTTTGTTCCTGGACCATAGATCGAGTCGATCTCAATCTGTCGGTAAAGCTGACGCCTAGCCTTTATCTCAGGATTGTTATCCTCATGCGGCTCTGGTAGATGTTTACTTCTCAAGACGATCATCAATCGTGGGGAGATAGGCGCAAAGAGATGAAAGCGAGGTCCTAGGCGTAAGAATTCCCCTGTTTCTTTGTCCTGAAAGTCGACGGTTGGTCCTTCGTAGACATGGCTTCCTGTGTCAGAGAGAATGAACTCCTGATCCTCGCTGGAAGGGGTACAGAAGGACATCCAAAATGCGGTTATGTGCTCCACGAAATGGCAATAAAGGCCATAGTAGACAGTGTATTTGAGGTTCGTTGCCAATTTGCTGTCACACTCATATCGAGATCAATGATAGAACTTAAGCCTTGTAACCAAACATCTAACGGTCGTTGAATTCCATGTCGATCCATAAACTCTTTTAGCAAGTCCCGGTCGTCCTTCTTATAGTCATCGATGCTATTGCAGTTGAATGTCTTGAAGAAGCCTGAACCTCGTTGATTCAGTAGATAAACAAACTTGCGAAGTACGGTTTGCTGTGTCCTGGTGAGTTTGACCTTTTCTTCTCCACGTTGGTGAGCACCAATTATCTTGCGGATCACGGAGCTCGTCTCGCCCTCCAGCTTGCTGAACTTGCCTTCCAGCTCGCGAGGGAACTTTGCCTGGGATGACTGGTCGGTGTACATGTCGTTCAGGCTGCACACTCGTCGAACAGAACGCTCCTCAACCTTATAGCCCTCCGGCAAAAGTTCCAAGCAGTTCACGACCCGGTCGCCGGGGTATTTTCCCTTTTCGTGATGGTGCTTCTTGCATTTTGAGCCATTCGCGGGGGCCTTGGGACAGCTGAAAGGATGGTCGAAGTTCTTTAGGATGAACTGCGGGATGAAGTGATGGTACTCGGCCGACATGATAGCGATGCATTTACGGCCCGGTCAAATCACCATTTGTTCTCGGCTATCGCGTTATGACCGTGATCTTCGAGATTTGCTTTAGCTGGGCTGGACTCGCAAATTTGAAGCCGAAGCTTGGTGAGAAAAGGAAGGGCGTAAGCAGCTGCACGTCTGATTGGAACCAACATGTTCAGCCGCAGTCTAGATTCAAGGCGGGGTAACAGCTCTTCCACCAGTCGGCCAGCCACTTACTAGGATTAGGGGTCTTTAAACCGCCTGCAATACCGAGAGATGTGTAACATTGTGTATAAAGGGGGGCACAGAAATAGCACCATACTTGAAGCTATTTACAGTCCAAGGTGGGGGCGAAAATTCCCATAAGACGGCATGCAGATTACACCGCGTGGCTCTATAAATATTGTCGTACCTTCGTGGAAAATAAAAATTTATTAATAAGCTTAAACATATCATCAAACTTGCAACCTTAACAAACTCTACATCAATTTGCGAAAATGAAGTTCACACTCAGCTTCCTAGCACTTGTCGCTTCTACCAATGCGTGGACCATGCAGTTCGACTGTCCAAGAGGCTCTGGCTTCGAGGGGTCCTATTCTGGATCTAAGAACAAGGGCTGCACTTCGATCCCAGCATGTGTTCCAGGCGATCATGTAGGTCACCTTGCTCCTTCATGGCTTCTCAAATACTTGTTGCTTACTGTTGTTGGAATAGATGGTATGGGGTAACACCAAGAAGTCCAACTGTGTTCTGAGGCTGTATGCTGCTGCGCCGTGTGCTGCTGAGCAGGAGATTGGACACTCCAAGGAGAATTGGGATCATAAGTTTGGTCAAGCTGTTTTTGCATGGGGTGTTACAAACTGTTGATGAAAGTTCACGCTTGGTTTCAGACAGAAAGGCTCTCAACAATAAGATGTCTTATACGGTTCTTCAGATAGCTATTCAAGGTATATTGATGAAATGGTCTCTCTAATCGCCCCTTCACCATAGTTGACCAGAACATCTCATCATAAGGAGTTTTGTCTTGATAGAAGATCTTAAGTGGTGCACTGAGAGTAGTAGTCGTTGAGCGCCTTGCACGTTCCAGTGGCACAGCACTTTGGACCGGTCCAAGTATTTCCACCACACTGGGCCCAGAGAAGAGCGCACTACACCAAGTCAGCACATCGGCCACCTCTAGATAGCAGTAGGAACTCATGGACATGTGACTTACCTGGCCAGATGGTTGAGTCGACACGGGAGGAACTTGTGTAGATGACGCTCGGGTAGAGGTCTGGAGAGTGGTAGTGCTGCCGCCACCATTATCACCGCCGGGGGCGCCATTACAAGAGAACTTGGATTGAGGTTAGATATCACGAAATCACCTGGGGCTTTGTTCGCTTGACATACCACTGCAGGTCCAGGAATGGTGTAGCTGTTAAAATTGGAGTAGATCTGAAAGGCAAAGCGTTAGTATACTTCACAGTCACTTTGGTAGGATATTGGCTCACGTTTGCGGTGTACCCAGGATCGGTGTCCTTGAAAGCACCAGGAATCTTGACCTGGTTGCTGGGAACAGTGCTGCCTCCACCAGTAACACTAATCTGGGCGCAGCTGATGTAGAACTATGATTCCTATCGTCAATTCCTATGCAACCGACAGTTAACATATTGCCATCTTACCTGAGGGATACCCGCGGGCCAGGGGTTGTGAATGCCTAGACTCTGGATGCGAAGAAGATATTCGCCGTTGGCAATGCAAGTAGGAAGGTTGAAGGTGTAGCTCACTGAGAGCACAACAAGGTTAGATCATGAAAAAGTAGTTCTAAGGGATGTGGACTCACGGTACATGGGCCACGAGGAAGAACTACCACTGAAAGTAGGACCTATTCATGCGTCGTTAGCCATTATTCTATTCATCCTTCTGCTGGGAACACCATACCCCAGTCCTTGATCTTAAACCAACCGCCACTTCCATCGTACGACGAGGCAGTGCTAGGAGCCTTGGACATGTATACTGATATCGGTCCTTGGTGGTAGACAGCCGTGTCGAGGGTGAAGGTGATCGAGTCGCCAGCCTTCACTCCGACAGTCTGCGTGTTGGTGCCCGAGGCACCGACATTACATCGAAGGTCGTTGGAATCGAGGTCTAGAACATTTTTGTCAGTGTGTTACTCCATGAACCTGCTTGGTAGGTAAGAAATCGAGACGGACCAGTGACAGGAGAGTTGTAGTTCGAGTTCTGTCGAATGTACTGAAAGACCGGATACTTGGTCGACCCAACACTAAGCTGCTGGAAGATATAATGAGCAGACGTGCTCTGAACTAAAGCCACAACGGCCGCGAGCGAAGTAGCGAACTTCATAATTATGTCTCGAGATGTTATGGCAGCTGATTGAGACAGCAGAAGTAGGAGGCGATCCAGGTTCAGGAGCGAGATATAAAAGAATGCTGCGGGTCGAACGGCACGGACTTATGAGTGATCACGTTCCTAATGGCAGTTTGGCTGTCGTCCAATGGGAATGATATGATGGTCCTCCATTATAGCTCTGTTATAGATTGAGTGGTCTCGATGCGTCAACTGACAATGCTGTCAAGTTCCGACAGCCCAAAACGGGAAATGATGTTGATAAATCTGGAAGATGTCAACCCACCACCTTCCAGAGATGGATGTAATGGAAAAACGAGGTTATTCCTCTTGGCAGCACGATACAGGGACGCTTGGGAGTTCCCTTTCATCGTTGGTCTCCATCGTCAAACAACGGATAGGTATCACTTATTCCAGCAACTCTTCTGTGCGATGCAATAGTGTATCGTTTTATTCTCATGTTCTGTTCAAATCAGTAATTGGAAGCGTATTGAAGCATAAAGCACCCGTGTTTCGGATCTCGCTTGCAAGGTCGTTGATGGATTTACCGGTTAAATTTGAATTCGGAATCTCATCCTCCGTTCTCGGATCCGGGAACGTGGGTAACCAAGAATGCAACATTCATCTAGACTTTAGGCATTTCTTGGTTTGCCAAAGGAGTCACAAGGTCTTTGTCTCTTTTCTTCAAGGAGCAAAAACTCATCTTCCAACCTTTGTTGGTTTTGAGAGGGTATCTCACTGTCGCCAATTCTGTGTTGATCTAGGAATATCTTCTTACACATACATCCGATAATGACCTCCAAATCCATCACAATTTCAACATTTTTTGTTCGAACCGGGTGCGATAACCGCAGATGTAGTTGATTAAGGCTACATGCAGCTGGCGTTCTTCTGGTTTAGCACGGTGTCTGTTCTGCTAACCCAAATTGGATCCGCGCGATACCTGCACCGAGGTTCACCCAGGTCTTGAAGAACAGCATGTCACTAACAATGGTCAAGCCATGGTCGAGACATTCTTCAATGATATCAAAAGGCCAACGCCTCTGCCTGAACCAAGACGACTCATTCTGTTAGCGCCCTGACGATATGCGTAACAATGGCCATGTCCAGGGTAGGCTGAGCCAATGAAGTGGCAGGACAGTCATGTCATGTCCAGGAGGAAACACCAAACCCCGCATCGCGCCACTAAACGAAGTGAGTCATATCGATCGTGGCTGCTGAAATACCTAAAGAGGCATTGCTCTTCACAAATATTGAATTGAAAAGAGACACTGTCCGTGATCGTATCTACAGCCAGAAAAACCCTCGTCAAATATCCAAGCAGTTACTTGCCCCATCTCAGCTCAACATCAAGCTACCAAAACATCATCAGAATGGCAGAAATAACCTCGCCTCCCAGAGAACTTGATCTCGTCGGCAAAGTCGCAGTAATCAGCGGCGCATCGCGTGGCATCGGTCGCGCTATCGCATTCAACCTAGCATCCCGAGGGTGCGCTGTCCTCGGCACCTGCGTTAGTAACAAGGGCGTCGAAGCCTTGTCAACAGGCTTGAACGATGAGATAACCGACCGTATTTACAAAGCTACGTCTAGAGAGCGTCCATCAGGTCAACAGATCAAAGGAATCATAGCTGATGTCTTCTCCCCCGACTGCGCCAAAACAATTGCCGCTGCTCTTGAAAAGTTCTTTGATGGTCGCGTCGACATCCTGGTGAACTCAGCTGGTGACCCGATGCCTGGAGTTATCGGCCAGATGACCACGGAGGAGATCCAGCGAAGTCTTCTAGGCAATGTCCAAACCCCCGTCCAAATCGTCGAAGAGCTCGTCCGCCGAAAGCTTTTCCAGCCCAACAGCCGCATCATCTACATATCATCAGTGCGCTCGCGCCTCCCATGGGCCGACCAACTCATGTACGCCGCGGGGAAATCAGCTGGGGAGTCGCTGTGTCGAACCTGGTCACAGGCTTTTGGTGGAAAGGATGAGAGATACGCCTTCATGGCAGGGACAACTGCGAATGCTGTCACAGCGGGTTTGACGGAAACGGACGCTGTTATGGATTGTGGACCGGAGGTGGTCAAGACCTTTCAAGATGAATTCTTTCCCTTGCAGAGTATACCCAAGTTTGGACAGCCCGAGGACGTGGCTGATGTTGTAGGGATGCTTTGTGGCAAGGATGGACGATGGATTACTGGATCTGTTGTTAGTGCGAGTGGTGGCTGTATCAAGATGCAATAAGGAGAGAGCATGTCACATACGGAAAAATTGAAAGAATACTTTATGAGGTTTTTATTGACTTTATTGACATAGGGTACACCAAAACAAGGTGACCAAGGTATCCCTATACAAGAGCGAAACAGCCTCATGGTCAAGACAACGACCGACATTGACCAGCATCATTAGCTTCCACAGAACGCTAATCTTTTATCGACTTATTTCTTGTTCAATTGAAGACAATAAGTCTCAACCGCGAGAAAGGTATCCCGAGCCTGGTGCTCCCCAATGAAGCCGCCGTCAACAAGGTTGTTCAGGACTTCACGCACATACTCGCGGTTGAACTGCATCTCGCCCACTGGGTTCTCATCAGGAAGGACAGAACGAATGCGCGCCTCAACATCGCTAAGCTCAGAGACTGGAATCTTGGCAACCTCAAAGAGCTTGGAGTTCTCCGGCGGGGCGTCACCCTTGATCAAAGCGTAGCGGGCTTCATTCTGACGACCATCAGCGGTGAGCCACTTGATATCAACAGGGTTGAAGACGGCGATCATCCAGCGGCTGGGGATCTTAAAGTCGATCATGTCCATCTTGAGGTTGAAGTTCAGAGGGGGGTTGAGAGCGATGAAGAGCTGGGCCTTTGAAGAGTTTGTCTCCTTGTTAGAAGGGAGCTGAGTGCGGGCCGACATCGTGCTGGTTTGTGTGAGGAGGTTTGTTGATATGACCGATGGGAGCTGTGAGAAGTAAATAGTCTGACCGTCGAATGGAGAGATGTGAAATGATGTTGGGTTGAAAGTGGACGATCAGGTTGCTACTAAAGCTGTCTCATGTCACATAAGGATATTTGGCGTTTCCGGTGAACAGAAGATTTTGCCAATGGTATCTTGGATGTGCCACTGTCTATGATTCTGAACATGCGAACTTCTACTGTCTTTTATCAACACGCCGGTCTGCGCCATGAACATCAAGCTCTCGGGTCTCCTTTTTTGTGATGTCGTATTGGCCTGACATCGAGCGATCAAAGCCTAGATGCATTCTGCATGGGTTATTTGTGGTTGGGACATTTTGCTTAGAGTTTGTGTGCAGCACACAGAACTTAGTTTACGGACAGACAGGAAAGGGTTATCTGAACACATTTATTAGTCATCGTGAAGAGTTTTGGGCGGAAGTCTATGTTCTGAAAAACAACATGTCTTCATTTTTTGGGTTTGCAGGCTAGAGCTTAAGCTTGTTACCAACAATCATCTACCTCTAACGCGTAAGCCACTTTCTTGTAGCAGTACTGAAGCCAAAATCCTTGAAGAACTACAAATATCCACCAGACAAGATCGTTCCTCGAGAAACCCGGGCGCTTCGACCTGCCTAAGATGCCTCTACTGAAGTTCGATCTCTTTAGAGATCATCTCAAGCTCGGAAAGAACATCATAAACCCTCTCCCAACTTAGTATACCACCAGTTACCAACTTTCCCAGGGCATCGCGAACCCACTTACGGTTACACTCCAAAGTGTCATCGGCATCCTCAGGGTCCGCAAAACTAATGATGTCCTCCACATACTCTTGCAGATCGCTCTCAAAGCTGGCTACCTCAAAATATACGTGCTGTCGCTCTGGACACTCTACTGCGAACCGCTGCCCTGTTGTAATTGTACAGGGATTGCCATAGTGAAGAAGACCTTGGTGCAAACACCAACCATCCGGGCCCTGCGTAACGATGCTCCAGAGGTTACGGGCCTCGAAGAAAAAACTGTCGAAAGGCAGATTTGAATCCTCGAGGGAGTCAAAGCGGTTTACTACATTGTAGAGCTGACCGTGTGAAGCACTGCGGGCTGGTGGCTGGGAACGGTCCGGCATTTTGTTGTTTACTTGAAGTAGGCTGTGATGATGTCGTAGGGTTGGATGTTTAATGACTGGGTGGTAAGTCTTGTGCTTGGAAATAGTGATGTTTAGCTACATCTTTATAGTCTGACTTCTACGCCGAACATGTATATTGAACTACTCGCGCAATAACGAAAAGGCCCTACTATGGCTGTTGTTGCGAACTATGGGAAAATGAACAAGCTTGTAATTTGTATTTTCTGTCTTTTTAACGGAAATGTTAGAGTGTTCCTAGGAAGAAAAGAAATTAATGAAATAGAATTAAGTACGTCATAACAACTCTTAATATAATTAATATTAAGAAAACTAAAAAAATTAAAAACAAAATTAAACCAGGTTAATCCTCATCAGAGGAAATATCATCAATAATATCAGCTTCATATTCCTCCTCTTGGTCGTTGCTATCCTGTTCATCTGCGATTTCCTGATTTCGTCTTTGTCTACTTGACTCCGCAGTGCTCTCCTGTTGCCCACCTAGAAGTAACCGACCGGAGCCATAGCCAGGACTAGACCTCGATGTACCTCTCTCATGGCTGCTATGCCTGGGGGTTAAGTAAGCTCTGCTCTGCCCTTTATAATCCTTTTGCGTTCTCTTAAACAGTGGTGATGCTGGGATATATTCGGGGTCGTCGTCATGCCGCAAAGATAGATTCTTTGCTATTTCGCTGTCGTGCCCCCTGGTGTTTTGCAGATAGTCCTCAAACTCTCTCGCCGTTGTTGCAATGTTGTCAAAGTTGGAGGTGGTCAGCCTCACTGATGTCCACTTTTTCCCACCACTTGCTATGGCCTGTTCATCGGTCAAGTTTGCAGCTCTCAGCTTCAGGTCTCGATCGTGATGTCCCAGAGAAATCGCCAGTTGGAACGCATTGCGGATTTGTCGGCCATTCCAGGTACTGTTTGTATTTTCGTGAGACTTGTAATGTCTCCTGGCAAAAGAAAGAAGAGCGCTTCTATCGAACTTGACTCTGATTCTTGCTGTTTGATTGTCCTTTTCAAGTCGGCTTAGGATACCCTCCCATATGTGTAATGTCTCTTGCAATTTAATATTGGGATATGCCAAGGACACATGAATACGGGATTTGAATGCCTCGTCAATAACGCCGACTCTGTTTGTGGTCAGGAACAGTATTCCCGAATAGTACTCTAACTGGCGGAGGAAAACTACCAAAGTTAGCAAAGCATGTATAAGCATCATTTGAAAATCATACCAGATACTAAAGCATTGTGGTTGGTGTCTCGCCAATCCCTACGGCTTAGGAAAACGTCTGCTTCATCCAAAAGCAAGACACAGCCCCATCGTTGAGCCCTCTCTGTATGTTCCACCAAAGTCCTTTCCACAGCATCAGGGCTGGTGCCAAGGTCTCCGCATGTGATTGGATAGAGTGGCCGTCTACTATATGCTGCGAGTGTCTCAGCGGTGCTGGTCTTTCCAGATCCCGGTGGCCCATGTAAGAGAATGATCAGGCCACGTCCTTTACCCCGAACGATATCGATTTGAGTTGAACTGTCCCCGACGCCTGGGGGTCCGGTATCTGACTTCGATTCCACTACAAGGTTTCTGACGAGACCCAGCAAAAGGCTCCGATGGCTATCCAAAATCACCAGGTTCTCAAAGCTGCTGTCCCTAGCTTCATCACTCTTGTCAATATCTTGTATCTTGTCCACATCAACGCGTTCTAGGGTAAATATTTATCAGTACTTGGGCTAAGAACAGATAGCTTATAACTTACCATAGCGACGAGTGCGAAAGAAATACGCAGGGACCCAATGAGGGAGTAGTAACAAACTTTCAACTGGTACTCGATCTGTTTCAAGCTTCACAACCTCAAGCTCGTTCAGATGAGACATCATGAAATCGTCGAACGATTTATCGTCCACCTCTTTGTCGTACAGATGGTATTGAGTATCGTCAGAAAAAGTTTCCTGAGTCTCAGAGGGATCTGACTCTAGGGGGCGTATATTACCTAACTCGGGTCTTGAAGGTGGGTAAATATTTCTGGGCCGATAGTCATAGGGAGTCCAACCTGGGGGCATGCGGTAGTAGTCCTTGAAGTCTACGAACATGTCACCAAATATTTCCTCCGGGGATTCCTTGTTGTCACTTGGGCAAGTGGTACCACTGTAGCTTTTGTGTCCATATGACGAGCAGTACCTCTTGCCCCTTTCTATGAGACGTCCCTCTATCTCGACTTTCATTTTGTGGAACCTGAGGGGAAAGATGGGGAGGTCCGTGATGTTTCGTTCTCCAGTATAATGCCTTATGTGCTTGCATGCATCATTGGGACCGAGATAGTAGCCATCATATTCCATTGTGTAATAGTTGACGGTTAGTGAGGTCCAGGACCCTCGTGCCGAGTTGTAGGCGTATCCTTCAGTAGACTTGCCTTTGGCGTCGTCGAAGGGATCGAAGCGGGTCAAATCTCGCCGCTTCCGCTGCTGTCCCCCAGTTACTGCGTATACTCTGCCTAGTCGATCATAGCCTCTGTCTTTGAAGAAGACTACATCGCCCGCAGAGAACAAGAACCATAAGTCCTCGAAGGCGATCTTTTCAAGATCACTAGTATTGGCCTTGGCAAAGACCTTGAGTTGTGGTGTTAATTCGCTATCGATAAATTCCTTGAGGAGCTTCAGATGGTCCATACGGGTTATCCATTTCTTGCGCTTTATCGATGCGTCGTCATTTATGTCGCTTGATTTATTATTTTTGCTCCCAAGTGGCTTGCCTTCCGTACTTGATTGTTTCTCTGACCTATTTGCGTCATCGGCTGACTTTGCCCTTCTTGTAGCCAAAGTGGGCGTCCATGTCTCCAGTGGTACCGGAAATGTAATTTCATACGGATCGTCAGATTTCTTGCATTCTGACGGTATATTGTTCTGAAGAAACAATAGCCTGTCGCATATCCCATTGTAGTATTTGATGAACAGCTATAATGAGGCAATTAGTAATTAAAAACACTCATGTTTAATTGCAGGCTCACTTTGTAGGGAGGCGCCAATCTGAGCAAGGTCGAGGCAGGTCAGCGTGTCATGAACTTCAAGGAGTGGGAGATCATATCCTACAGTACAGATGCTTGCGTTTCGAGGTCAATGCCCGCAATGTCCTCTAGTTCGTGAATTAAAACATCAGATGCCAGTTCTACCCTCTGAGGTCGCTCTTGACGGTCGGTATTGCCCTTCCCCGCTACTCTTACTTCGCTTGTAGCATTGACCATAACTGGGGAAAGATAATGGGCGGCAATAACATGTTCAGGTTTGGGCTGTTCTTTTGACCACGATGCCATACTACAGCGCTTCACGCTGCAAATCAACTCGTCGTCTTGTTGGTCAGCCTTGACCATGGCAAGATTACTATTAAGCAAGAGTTAGGCCGAATGTACACACTTAGATTATAAACAACAATCTGGGCATATACTCTGTCTGGGGCTTAGATTTAGGCTGAGCTCTGTCATCATCAATCTGGCCAACCTTTTGGTTGGTCTCCTCCATTAGACCTTTGATTAGTTTGAGACGTCGGTCAAGATTGATAGTGACAGAATCCGATAGTAAGTTGTGTAGATCTTTGACTTCATCTTCCAATACTTGCACGGCTAGTAGAATTTTCTTCCGTGGGTCAGAATGAGACGCCGCCGCACCAGGCTCTTCTGTTTCTACATTCTGTGCTTGAGAGTCCTTAACTGACTGCGGCTTACTAACAGGGGCTGGCACCATGGCTTCTCTTGGTGCACCAATTTGCGGGCCTGGTTGGGTTCCAGGGCTGAATGGCGCAAGGTTGTTTGGGTTCCCGGGGGTTCCCATTGTCTCGTGGCGAACAAGATCAGTGGAGAGTGAACTTGAATAAAACAATTTTGGCCTAACTGCGGATAACCTTCCCAGGCCTCAAGGTTATAAAGCCATCAGACATTTTACAAAAGCGGATAAAAATGTAGGCTCTGAGGTTTCGAAGCGCCAGCCTGATTGCCAAGTCCCGTGGAATGCCACCAGACTTACGAGATGGTGTGTTGTTGCTGACCCAGAGTAAGCATAGCCTTGGTGTCCATTGGTCAAAGGGTGATAGTTCGAATAACCGATGCTACAATGCATATACAGCTGACTTTGGGAAAGCAAATATTTACATTTTGTTCTGCAGCAGACTGAAAAGGTCGCATCATTCCCGCACTTTGGCTTGTTGATTGGTAAGTAATAATACCACGTTGGAATTGAGGGGAATGTATTCAGCCTAACCATTAACGAGGCCTGGGTAGCTGGTTAGGCACCCAACAATCATCGGATAACCCAAAAGTGTTGGATTCGGTCAAGCTTACTAGTTCACCCATCGTCAATGACTTATAGGGCGACAATCAGCAACAGACCATGAGTGATTTCTTGCGAACTCGAATCGTCGACGGATCCCAAACCCCTCGCCGACGCGCCTTTGAGGTCCAAGAATATATGGTAAGGGAATTAGACGGACATATCCATCCGGCACTTATGGCCACACCGGGCTCTGGTGTTGTCTACAGAGGAGGCCAGGGGTCTTGGCTGGCAGAGCACTCCACAACCGAAGAGATGTTAGTATAACCCCTAACAGACGTGAGAGGTTTAAGCTGATTTAAATTTCGAAAGTAATTATGACGAGGTTTATGCAGCTGCCGTTCAAGCACAGCAGGCAATGATCATGACAGCAAACAAATTATGTGTGAAGAAGAAGCTCCCGAGTCTGAACCTTACAGTCGCCCACTCTTGGACAGAGGTTGACCAATCGGTCTCGGACGCCTGCGAAGCTTTAGAGGCTCTCTCATCAGAAGACAAGGCATTGAGACCGGGTTTTACGGGTAAGATGAAGCAAGCGTTCCGAAAGCTCTGCGACAACGCTGGTTCTGGCGTCACCATCGCAAACCTTGTACCGACTGATTCTTACTGTTCTGTTCTATGTGGTGGCCTCAAGATCGTCTTCAAGGCGCTAGAAGCAACAGGTCACTACAGAGAAGAAATATGTATCGCATTGGAAGAAATTCCATTCATCTTGAACGATAACACGGCCTTGGTTAAACTCAACAACATGGACGTGGAGCTACATAGACGTGTAGCAGCTATATACGCTGCTATTTACGCCCTTCTAGAGGTAATTGCAGGATGGTTCCTGAAGCCATCGTTTAGTAAGTCACTGTTGAAAGTAATCTACAATAGACTGACTTTGGGATCACCAGATACTGGGACTAGAATCCTCTTGAATCCTACTGGATTTTCTGGAAAACTCAAGGAACGAATGGACGTCGTCAAGCTCGGGGTACAGCGATTTACCGCTCACGTCAATTATTTATCAGCCGAAAGACAGAAAGCGTTGGCACAGCAGAACCTTTCTATCATGTACCGACTTGACCAGCAGTCAGAACAAATGGAAAGAGGCTTCGAGCGTCTTGAAACCACGCGGATCATGGTTCTTGACAAAGTGGAGAAATTTCTTTATGAGACTTGGAGAGCCGAGTTCGAGCAAAGACAATTATTGCTGCAGCATCGGCAAACACCTCGAATCGAGACACCCCTTGTTTCTGTTGGAGATATACTGGATAAGTGGCATTACGAACGAGATCTCGTGCATCGAGATTGCGCGACTGTGTTGAGACTACAACACATAGCAGGATATGATGTTGACCTAGAACTTGTGTCTACCATCAGATTCCATCCACAATTCCAGTCATACCTAACGTTGGACACTTCTTCTTTACTATTTGTCAATACCAGGTCAGAGAATCCAACAAGGAGCCTCGAAATGCCAATTGTCGCTGCTGAAACATTTCGAAGCTTACACGCCTTTATCGAAGAACAAGATAACCAAGCTCATGATACAGCAATTCATATCATTTGCTTATCATTCTTTTGCAGTCAGCACAGCAATTTTGCAACGGATCAAAATGCAAGTCCAGTGGACCTAGCCATGAGTCTTTTGCTACAGCTCCTCGACTACTATCCGGACTTTGACCCGGAGCATTTAAACCTCGCGGCCAATGAGGTGAACCCTGGAGATACAGACACTATCTTGTACGTTTTCGGAGCTCTTATCAATCAGCTGCCAGAAGATGTATTCTTATACCTTATGATTGATGACTTGAAAGCTTTTGCCCAACCTGCCTCACAGAGGTACGAAATGATCCAGATCATGAAGAAGCTATTAGAGCTACACCGCAACGGTAAGTATAATGCGACGCTTAAGTTTCTATTTGGTAACTCAGCTCGGACTGTGTTTAGCCATGGATTCTTTACGGAAGATGAGACTTTGAATATATGGTCTGCTTATAATAGCAATTACTTAGGTTAGTAAGTAAATAAAGTAATTGGCCTGATAGTAATTCTATAGAACGTGCTGCTGCAGTGATGTTTATCTAAATCGCACGACATTATTAAATTTCTGTCTGTGCCAACATAGACTATCTATACGTTCCAAATTATTTTGTACATACTGATAATTGTACTCTTAATCACTTTTCATTTTGACAGCGGCGATGAGGTCAACCTGACCTAGGTGTCACCCACGATAGCAGGAATTCCTTTCGGAGCCTTAAATATCTCGTAACTAATAATTCTAGATGGCAAAAACCTCAAGGTACTTTGAGTCGCCATCTGGATGACTGAAACTTGGGTTGATCTTGGGGACATCCGTTTGGTGAGCTTGCATTATTAGCCAGAGGTCCTTGGTGTGCTTGAGTTTGAGTGGCATTAACAAAGCATCATCCAATTTGACCGTCAGCAAGAGGTGCTTACATGAGATCTGCCAGACATAAAATGCCTCTGTCGACGTATTTTAGTTTGCAGCAGCAATTGACTGGGCTACTGTGAGATACTCGTAAGTTGAACCAATCATTGGCAATAGGAAAGGCGTTCAAGAGCTAATCTCCAAGCTACCTGGCCCAGTCCAAGATCTCTTAGGTGGTAAATTGCCTCCTCTTATCGTCCTTTACGCACAATGGTGTCCCGTTGGCGATCAGCAGAAATACGACGCGAGCGTCGATGCGTGGTTCCAACAATTTCGAGGATTGAACAGTTTGAAGTCTTATCGCATCCAATTCGATGAATTATCCGCAGACATGTCTGATATGGTGGGACACTGGCTGTTTCCCAAACGGAGGGAGTATGGATTGAGGCGGCCTATAAGGTTAAGCTTTAGGCTGCAAACACAGATAATGAATGACAACACGATATTTTTTTCCCTAATATAAGCTTTTACGTAGAAGCTTTCACGATAACTAATAAATCTTGCTATGAGCCCTTGGGCATTGCAGAAGAGACCAAGAGGGTATAAGAAGGGATATAACCTCGAGTCAGCTTCATGTGAGCGTCCCCATAATTTTTAGGTAATATAGTCTAAGCTTAGGATAACTTTTGCTGTTTTCATTTTGATACCCCACATCAAGGTTCTCCACAAGAATAAAGCTTCCTGCCAGCACCCTGACTTCGTTATGATTCAGAGAAGCTGCGTCGCCTTCCTTGACCGGAAACATGTGGTTGGGATAAACAGCCATGGGGGCCATGACAAGCCCTCCTGTCTGGTACCGAAATGCTACGCCAATGGATGAGCTTTATCCGCCAGCCTGATTGTGATGGTTGTGCATAGCCCCCGCAATGGCGTTGCTGGGCGTCTCAACGTCCTATCAAATCCATCAGACCAGCATATTTATTGGCACACAGTTCTCACAACTGACCAAGGGCTGAAAATACTGCGCCTCATGCTGGCGAGCCTGAAAATGTCTTGGCGGATGGCGGAATCAGCCCAAGAAAACGCCCAACTTCGAGTGCTAGACGACTCGCTACAGAGTCGGAAGCAAATCTGCTGGTCAATTGAACAAAGACCTTGTCATCTCGACCGAAGCACAATGGCCGAACTCGCTCTGAGCATTGCCGGCGTTGCTGGCACAGTCGACGTCTGTATCAAGTAAGATTACCTCTGTCGTCACTCACAGGATTTTTAACATATACAGGTTCGGGAAATACCTCGTCAAGGCCTGCAAGGACTATGTTCAGGCTGATGAGTTAGCCCACGAGCTGTCAATAAGAATTCAGGTTTGCTGGTTTCGAATTGCTAGCCAGCTAGAAATCGTCAAAGAACTCGAGGATAACATGACCGAGGATCAGCGAGAGCTTCAGTCGCACATATTACGCATCTTGCAGTCGAAGCTTGAAGCTGCGACCGTTGTCGTCTCCAAGCCCGATAGGCATGGTAGCTCTAAGAGAAACAGGGCTCTGCATTTCCTCAGTCTACGAGAAACCCTTGAAAGCACTGTTACCGATCTTGAGTCTTGGCAAAAGCGATTCGAGCCATCGTGGTTCCAGATTATCAAAACCGGCTCAACTTATACTGAAGATGTGTTGAAAAGCGCTACTCTGACCAACACACGAGACAGAGGGGATCCGGCTCGCGAGGGCTTGAAGTTCCGCCAAGCCTTCAATAACAGCGAGACTGTGAAGCTAGCAGAAAAGGTACTCGAGAACCTTGAAATGAAAGTGATCCCGTATTGTGAGACCGAGCTCGCAGTCAAACAGAAAGAGAATAAATACTTCATCATTGATACGGTCTCTCGGGATACGGTGGCATTGAGAGACGCTCGAGAGCTTGCATCACGTTTCCGAGACTCGAACCCTTCGACATTTGGGACCTTGAAATGCAAAGGAATTGTTCAACTCACGAAGGAGCCGTCGCTAAAGTTCGTCTTTGGCGTCCCCGACGGGTATACAAGGGTTCACAGCTGCAGGGACCTTCTCCTCTCTGGTCCTGCCAACTCACTCACCACTAGACTGAACATCGCCAGGCAGCTTGTGACAGCAGTTTATTACGTTCATTTATACGAATTTGTTCATAAGAACATTTCACCGGAGACTATACTCACCCTAGAGTCTCCAAACGCAGAGCATGCGCAAATGCTCGTGTGTCTCGTTGGATTTCAGTTTTTCAGGTATGCTGACGCCCCGACAAACAGTTCCAAGGCCGAGAAGAGGAGTCTGGTGTATCAGCATCCTACACGCACCGGGGGTAAGCGTGTGAAGTTTGTCATGCAACACGACATATACAGTCTTGGTGTTTGTCTCTTGGAAATTGGCCTCTGGCGCTCGCTTGTGGAAATTCACGGTGCTACTGCCAGATTATCATCGGTGGTTACCAATACCGTAGACTTTCAGTCGGAACCAAATCCCCAAGCTATCAAAGAGAAGCTGATACTCCTCAGTCGTGCCGAACTGAGAATGTGCATGGGCGATATATATAGTACGGTGGTCGAGACGTGCTTGACATGTCTGGACGAGGGTAATATAGGTTTCGGTGACCCCCAAGACTTTGATAATCGGGGGGGAGTTGAAATTCGGTCACTGTATGTCGAAAGGATCATGAATCCGATGGGCGCGCTTTGTTTTTGATAGTATCATGTAGACATGGGACACAAGATCGAAGATTTGCTTTCCTTGGTGTATTATGCGTCTTGACATCATCATCAGTCTTCCATGCAGTTCTTGGTGTTCAGTTGTGTGCCACCGTAGTAGGCTATGCTGCAGGCGGAAAAAGCTATATGCGCTCCGAAGCGAAGCTGAAGCTTGAAAGTCAGCCTCTACGGCTGAAAGAATGCAGGCTGACTTTCCCCTCTCCTACAACAACGCCCAATTCAATTCAGTTTCTCTTTATCGACTGAAAGCTCATCAGTCGGTCAATAGCGTGTTACTCGCGTATTACCACCATCCGCGAGTGCCAACATGGATGGATCTCTTTCAGATCTCGTCCATGACTACCAACTAACCACGCGTTACGAGAGTGTCTTCACTATTCACTTCCATCGTGATCCCGATGCACCTCCTTCAGCTCCTCACCGAAAGGAACGCTGGAAAAAGGTTCGTACGCTTGGTCATGGTGGCCAAGGGGATGTTCTCTTGCAAACATGCACCGATGGAGGCCGGAGCGTTTTCAATCGCGCTGTTAAACGCATTCGGCTGGAGAGTGAGCATTCCAAACGATACTACAGACGCGAGCTCGAATCCATCGTCAAGTTCTCGCATGAAAAGGTAAATCAGTGGGCTGTCCTCTGCAAACGCATCGCCCCCCATCACAACCTTCTAACATATTTCAGTACTCTCAGTATTTCGTCAAGTCCCTCGGATGGTATGCGACATCGAATAAGCTGTACATAGCTATGGAATTCTTCCCTGATGGGGACTTGTATGCCTACATCTGCGACCACAGACGTTTGACAGACGATGAATGTAGCCACATCATTAGCCAAGTCCTGTCGGGTGTCGCTGTTATGCACGAAGCAGGATTCGCCCATCGTGACGTGAAGCCCCAGGTTGGTTTTGGACCAGTATTCTGGCTATGACATCTAACTGGTTGGTAGAACATCCTTGTCTACAAAGTCCCACAGGACCTCGCCCCAAGTTCTTGGTGGGTGAAGCTTGCTGACTTCGGTATCAGTAAGAAGCTGGGAGTGGAGACGGCCGGAACAACCCTGGCCTCAGGGACCCCATTATACATGGCACCAGAGCTCCTTCAATACGACTCTCGGAGCATTCTCATCGAGGATTACTTCAAGGCAGACGTATGGGCTATTGGGATAACTGCTTTCTTCATCTTGACAAAAAGCGTGCCGTTCAAAAGTCAGCCTGCGATATTCCACTATTCAGGGAATTTACAAGACCTTGCAACTACTCTTGCTGATTTCCAACTCACTGAGAATGCTCAGAACTTTGTCTCTGAGGTATTAAAACCACAACCACGGGAGAGACCTCACGCAGAAAGGGTAAAGCAACATGCATGGATTCGCCATTGGTTGCCAGAAGTCCCAACGCCGGGGGCACTCAGCAGGTAAGCTTTAAATCTCCTGGCTCAAACATAGCACTGACCATCAAAGGCAGTCTACAATTTCTTCCTGTCAAAGTTCTCTTGGAGACTGCACGGGAGTGACAACAGAGATCTCGACACTAGCTTCACCAACCGTTTCGCAAAGATGGACTGGCGATTTTCATGATCTTGGCATTCTGCCGAAGGCCCCGGATGAGATACAGAACTCATGCAACATTCCTTCCAGGGTAGGAGAAATGGAAATTCCAATTACAGAGACACAATGGATTACCAAAATGGAAAATCATAGACCTGCGAGCATGGGTAATCTGATACGAAACCCACAAAACCCTGGTATATGGCGCGACGTTAATATTTTACAACAATTCCGAGGTTGGATTAGTACTGGAGATACCGACATGGTTCGGTTGCTTGTAAACCGTGGAATTGACATTAATGCTCCAGACGAGAATGGGCGAACACCACTGCATCTCTCGGCTAGCATTGGCAATGTGGAAATGGTCCGTGTATTGTGTGAAGGAGGTGCGGTCATCGATATAACAAGTGAAAGTGGTCATACGCCACTCCAATTGGCGGCGATGAAAGGTCATAGAGACGTGGCCGAGCTTTTGCTTGAAAAGGGTGCTGATATCGAGGCAAGCGATAACTTTGGCGGTTTCACTCCTCTGGGCTTCGCGGCAAGCATGAACCATTCTGCTGTCGCGATACTCTTACTTGACAAAGGGGCGAACGTTGAAGCAACGACCCAGGCGGGACAAACGCCACTTTTTACAGCTGCAAGGAGTGGTTCCGAGGCTGTGGCAAAGCTTCTACTCAATCATGGTGCTCATATTGAAGCAACCGACAAATCAGGGGGTACACCGCTCATCTGGGCTGCAAGAGCTGGGTCAGAAGGTGTCATCGAGCATCTTATCCATCACGGAGCCAACGTCAATGTAAGCGAGTATTCGGGCTTCACACCACTGCGCGAGGCCAGGAGAAAAGGCCATGATGCTGTTGAGAAGCTATTGCTTAGAGCGGGTGCTAGTATCGATGGCAGCTGCCCAGAATTGAGTACATCGCTACATGAAGCCGCACGGTGCGGTTACTACGATCAGATTATAGCCAATCTGAGGCAAATCGATGTAGATATTGACGACAAAGATGACTTCGGGCGTACACCGTTGATTCTAGCCGCAAGGGAGGGACATATGGATACCGCATGGTTACTGTTTAAGTGTGGGGCTAACATGGAAGCATTCGATCACTCGAACCAGACTCCTTTGATGGCAGCTTCAGACCAGGGCCGAACGTCTATGGTAATCATGTTGGTGAGAAATGAGGCAGATGCCATGGCGCGCGATATCGAGGGCAACACATCGATGTCTCTGGCTTCACGAAAAGGACACATTGAAACGGTGGCATTTTTGCGTGACGGCAATATCCCAGTCGATACTCCCAACAATAATGGTGAGACGCCACTGATTCTCGCTGCTAAGGGAGGTCATACGGCTGTGGCCAGGGAACTACTTGACGCTGGTGCTGACGTCAACGCCAGTGACAACAAAGGCTTCACTCCGCTTATCACGGCTGCAGAACAGGGGCATGTAGAAACGGTGAAACTTTTAGTTGATCGCAAGGCTCAGCTTGACAGCACATCACTAGGTGCGCCTGCAGCTCTGATAGAGGCGGCGAAAGAAGGCCATGAAGACGTGGTGGAAGTGTTGCTCGAAGAGGGTGCTGCGATTGAAACTATGGATGTTTCAGGGATCACGGCGCTGGTTCATTCTGTGAGACGTAATCATGAAGCGGTAGTGGCGCTTCTTCTCCAGATAGGAGCCAATGCTGAGGCAGAAGACGAGAATGGCGAGGCTTGTTTGATGCTAGCCATAAAGAACTGCAACAAAGCTGTTATGGATCTACTCACACAGCACGGGGCCAAGAAAAGCTGGTTATATTACCGTGCTCGTATGTCTTTAGGCTACTAAGATCATTTTCCGTGGCTTATCTACTTTACAGTGTATGAGTTGGCATTAGTAATATCAAGGAATTAATTATATAAAATGCGAGTAGGGCATTTTGGTTTAGATATAGAAACGGTAAAGAAGTTAGAAGTCTCATTTGCGGGAAATCTCAATAGATACCTCCATTTTCTGTGTGAGGGCCCTGGATGTGAACAAAGCCAGGGTGCGATCGTCGGGCTTGTATTGCAACAGGCTGCCACTCGGTAGAACTCGGACCTGATATCCGTTCGGAAACGTAGACGTAGGAAGAATGATCTCAGTCGGTGCACGAATGGTAGGATCGCTGGTGAAGTTCAGCTTGAAAATACCGGATGCCTGATCAAACCCAAAGGAAGTAGGTGTCCCCGCGATCGCAGCCGGATACGCACGACTGTAGTGCTTCTCCAGCTCTGGATATGGCTTGCCCGATGTTCCGTCATACAGATTCTCGTATGCCCACCCAATCCAAGACACCATGTTTGCATCAGTTGCTGCCATGGCTTCCGCAAGGCCAGCCATCTGCTTATCATCGCCCATCCAGAACGTCAACTCCGTAAGAACACCGGCGGTCTTGAGACGAACATTGTCTTTCTGTCTGTTGTAGAGTGTATCCTTCAACGGGCCCAGCTGCGGGGGATTATAGTAGTGGAATGAATGTACTGTCTTGGACCCGTCGCCGAGAGGCACGTTATTAAAGCCTGAGAGAACATCGAGGGTAGCGCCCTCGAACCAGATAAGTGTATCATTGTCAACGGCACGTATTTGTTTCGTTGCTCTGTTCCAAAGTCCCTCCATATTCTTGCGATCAGCAACTCCTGGTACGAGAAGTGTAGGATCGGCGTATGTGTCGCCAACCCAGGGTTCGTTGAGAAGATTGTATCCCACGACATTAGTAGTGTCGACATACTCTGACGCCAGTTTCTTCCAATACGCGTCGAATGCATCTCCGAGACCGTCGAAGTTATTGTAAAGTCTCCCAAAGGCATTTCCGACAGCCACGGATAAGTAGCTGAGCGACCAATCAATGGTATTACATTGTGACTGAGGTGATGGAAAGCCATCAGTGTCAGTGGTGAATGGCTTGAGCTTCTGTGGAAACGGGAACCTTCTGAAACCCGTTACCCAATCTTTTTTGACGAACCACTGACTTGTTAGTTGGTGCAAGATACAAAAGGTCCATTGCCTACTCACATCAGGTACGCCGTGGCCGCAAAGTTGCTTAGCCAACACATCTTGGTGCACATCTACCAGCACATAGATACCATGTTCTTCTGCCAGCTTTGTCTGCTTCTTCATGATATCCAAGAAGGTCTGGTTATACTCGCCACGAACTGGCTCCGCGCCAGCCCAGCTATGACCAAGACGGACAATGTTCAGGCCCAAATCATGCATATTCTGAACATCTCGTTCGCCGAATGACGAGACACCCGGAGTCCACTCAAATGGCCTGTACCATGGTTCCTCTTTCATAACAACGTTTGTTCCGTGAAAAAACCTAGTTCGTCCATATTCGTCAATGATTTGGTGAGTATCCTGGTTCACATGCTTGATCCGGGCCATATTTGGATGAGTCTCGTACCAGCCCTCTGCATCTTGGGCCAGAACTCTTGGGATCTCAGTGCACGATAAGGCCAAAAGCCATATCACTACCGAGGGAGAAAGCATGTCAGTGGTGATTGGATCGCTTGGGTCTGTGCACTAGAATAATATCTGACTTGTTTAGCCACAAGACGACTAACAATAAGAAGCGAAACCTGCTCTGGGTTGGAAACGATTCATACATTGACAGCGGGAGTATGAAACCCATTTTATCCAAGCTCTCTTCCATTTGGTTGTTATCTATTGCTTGGGTCGAGGCTAGCCGGATCAAGTAGGTATATCTTAACAGAACCAAATATTGCTACATGCAGGAGGGGAAAGCAACCCTTCTCCACATCCATATTGGCAATTGCTACCAAGTTCATCACAAAACCTGTTCTGTAATACCAAGGAGGGTTGGTCTAATGCCTAACTGAGGCGTAAACTGTTCCTCGTGAACATCTTCCCGAGTGTTGTGCCGAGGTTTAGTTATTGGGCCCAGCACGTGAGAGGGGATACGGCGACTTCTAAGAATATTCGGGTTCCTATCCTACAGATTTAATTGGGCTTCCTCCCAAGAACGGTGGTAGGTAGCTCAAAATGAGGGGGAATTATCAAGACCATTGCCTCGCTTGCTCGAGGTACTATCGCCCAGCACTCATTACTACCGTCTACCACTACAGATGGATATTGATGTCTTCCAACTTTCCTAGCGAGGCATGATAAAATACGACTACTCTTCTCCAAAAATTGGATCGCTTACGATATGCTCTGCTTGTTACTCCTAGCAAGTATCCAATCCAACAAGCCTCTCCGACAGCTTCCAGAGCTTTCGTTCAGCTTTCTCATCATAAATCCACTCCGCATGTCCCAGTTCAGGCGACGTTGGCTCTACACCCGACCTTACCAGTTTCTCTTCCACGAAATCAGCCAAATACTTCCCTCCGCGACCCTCCCAGTCCTTACTAACGGCCGCATAAACAGTCGTGGCAGCACCTTGTGCCTTGTTCCTCAAAGCATTCTTGATAGGCCCGTCGAGGTTAATTGTGCTCAGGTCAACATACTTACCCAGGTTGGTGAGTATGTACCCAGGATGCACTGACAAACCATGGATGCCTTGGTCTGCATATCGCCGTTCAAGCTCGGTCGCGAAGTAGATATTCGCTGTTTTGGACTGAGCATATGCGAGCCAGGGATTATAAGCCTCCTTCTCGAAGCTATAGTCATCCCAGCGTATACCACCAGCGCGGTGGCCCTTTGACGCAACGGAGATAACACGAGATTGGAAAGAAGGCGTGGTAGCGGCCAGAAGCGCTGGCTTGAGAAGTTGGAACAGAAGGAAGTGTCCAAGATGGTTTGTTCCAAATTGGGTCTCGAAGCCATCTTCAGTTCTACCCTCAGGAGTAGCCATGACTCCGGCGTTGAGGATGAGAATGTTCAGCTTGTCCACCTTATCCAAGAAGTCCTTGGCAGCGGCTCGTACGGATTTGAACGAGTCAAGCCTCAGTTCGATCCCGTGAACAGGTGCCTCCGATTTCGCTTCCGGCCACGACGCGATGTCATTGATGCCCTGATCAATCTTCTCTGGAGATCTTGCAGTGATGTAAACCGTTGCTCCGGTTGCATGAAGAGCTCGGGCTGTTTCGAGGCCAATGCCCTGATTACCGCCTGTGATGAGGATGACTTTGTCGGTGAGTTTGTTGAGAAGGCCTTCATCTTTTACGATCTGGAGTGCTGTAAGTCTTGCGTCACCAGGACCTTGGGGGTTGACATGAGCCTTAGCGTAACGAGACATGGCGGAGGTTTGCGATAAATGCTTAATAAACCCTTGAAGACGAGACGAGTCTGTTTTCCAGAGAGTCTGCATACATCGTTCTTTCGACCTTATATAATTCTTGGCCTCCAACTATCCTCCGGTCAATCATGGTGCCAGTGTTAGTCCTGGCATGGTCATCAGGCTCCACCTCTCGGCTATGAATATGGGCGGGTTCAGGGTATGTTCGGAGCAGCTCCAGTGTTATCGTCAGCCAGATCCACGATTGAAACAGCACACTATTGCACGGCAATAGAGTACTATCGGATTTTAAGGAGCCCGAGTTTGAAGTTAGGGGATCTGCAATTGACTGGATGATGTGAGCCATTTGGCTTACCCGCTAAGTCCG
Source organism: Fusarium pseudonygamai (assembly GCA_013186785.1). Taxonomy (NCBI): domain Eukaryota; kingdom Fungi; phylum Ascomycota; class Sordariomycetes; order Hypocreales; family Nectriaceae; genus Fusarium; species Fusarium pseudonygamai. Next base: position 73,604 of record JAAQRH010000388.1, read on the forward strand.
GACTTTATTGCCGCGACTTGAGCGACCGAATGGCTGATATCAGCCTTTGTGAGATGCCTAAAAATCAAGGATAAATGGACAAGGCATCGAGAGCAGTGGTCTGGTTGCCAAGATAGTGCAGTTCTTCGAAAAGGCCTGTCACATCTGATTGAAAATCACGCCATCGCAATGGCTTCATCCTTTGACAATGGTAATGCAGATTACGAACGCTGTATTAATATGGTATCTCAGTTGCCGTACTTGGCAAACTGTACCTCAGAAGACGCCGACGATGCACTCCCTCTCGGTACATGCTGCAGATCACTAGATCCTTCTCCCTCCAAACTACCTCTATCATGATCACCATGACCCGGATACCTCTCACTACGGACTGATATCTCGGTCGTCTTGACTAGACTTGACTCATTGCCGAATGCGCGATGGGTCTCTTCCCCCTTTCCGACACGAACCTCATACTCTCCTGTGATTGTTCCCTGAGGTCCAGTATGCTTCCGCCGGTCGCGATTCAATGTCTCCAAGCCTACATCATCGTGGTGCGTGGCATTATGACTGCGACCATAAGAGCTCTCGTTTCTTCCGCGGGTAAGTTCGACGAGACGGTTGAGGATGCTAAACTCGAGCTTGAGCTTGACGCTGTATACGAGTGGCTTCCAGGCGGTCTGGATGTCGAACAGGTTCGCGAATTCGAGGGCGAGGATAGAAACGTCGAGGAGAATGACCAGGAGGTTGACGATGAGGAGATGATTCAGTACCATTCGTGTCTTGGTGTTGCCAACACTCTTCTCTAGTCTGAGACGCTTGCTTGTCTCCCAGACGTAGAGACCCGAGATGATGAGCTCTTGAACAAAGAAGACGCTAAGCTGGATCTTCTCAAAGACCTCGTAAGGTTTCTGGAAGGGCTCCGGGTTTGACGATCCGACACCATAAACAAGGATGATCACAGGAAGATGCAACCAGGTAGCATTGAAGATGATCATATACAGCACCATCCTCAACCTCTTCTGGTTGTGCATAACAATATGCAACCTCGAGTATAAAACAACAGACTGTCCAGTGATCATAGTACACCACCCAATAAGTATAAGCGTCGAGTAAAGGTACGTCTGCGCTGACAGCGACAGGTGCAGGATGAGGTATCCCGTTCCATTGAAGGCAATGCCCCAAGTCGCGATGACTAAACTCCAGAAGTAGAGTCCGCTGCGCTTCTTGAAGCTGCCGAAGATGTAGGCGTTGAGCTCGAGGACATTGTAGAAGGCGATGCTGATGAAGACGCAGATCACGATTGCGACGGCGCCGTTTTTGGTGTTGTCGGCCATGTCATTTCGGTGCGGTGATGCGACGGGGATGGAAAATCGATCGACAGACGGGGGGATGAAATGAGTGTATTGAATGGAAGGAAGCGATGCGCTGCTTCAGTAGTAATTGGGGTTTAAAAACGACAGAACTAATAGCAATCTGTTGGCTGCAAAGGCCTTAAGTAAAAGGCCCAACACCTTCTTTTCTCAATGCCCTTCTTGTCTCCCTCCAGTGGCGGTCTCACCATCAAGTTTCCTCCTTCCATATCACGCAACTGATGAGTTCCATGCTAAGCTCATTTGGTGACTGGTTCTTTTGCTCTGATAAAGTTCAAGGTTTGGCAGTTTTGGCTAATCAAACTCAAACTCTATTTTTCTGCATGTTGGTTGCATCCCTGCCTCAGCTGTCGAAGGGTGCATGGGCTGATACTACAGTTGTACTGCGATCGTCACGTTTCTGCTCCGTAAAGAAGAAATAAAGTCACGCACCAAGGGTATCGCTACCAATGCAATGGTAAAGTTGAGATGAATCCTGAGATCTGATCGTTGGTTCTTCAAAGTGAAAAGATCGTCAATTCGCGCAGCATCATCTCGGAAAGTTCCTTCACCATATGCCGTAGAAGTGCGTCACACCAAAATTTCACACCTACTCGATTAAGCAAGTCGTAACATTGACAGCAGGGACCTTTCCAAGCGCAAGCCACAATCTCAGCTGGTGTAGAAAAGACCTCCAATCGCGATGCTCTCCCCTACACTCGTGTCCGTTATTCAGCGGCAGTTTCGGTCGGCGATTAATAACAACAATCCTTAATTGTTGAGAAATGTGCCGCTGCCAAGGATTTGGAACCACATTATGTAGTTGTGGCGTGGCTGCAGGTTATAGGAGGTTACGTTGATGTTGGTCGTTGGTTCAGTTGGACATTGATTTCAAGGCCCCTGTAAGCAGGGTTTCTACCGATTCTTCCAGGGCACTTCCCTTCCATTCTCCCGGTCAGCCCTGTCTGGAAGACATGCCCAGATCCGTGAGTCAGTCTAGAACCCTTCAATCGTAAGTTATTCCTCCCCTGCTCAACGGACCAACACCTCGTCTGCTTTTCCCTCTTTTCCCTCCCAAACTCTAAACATGCTAATTTCCCCACATTCTACCACCTCGATCCCCAGTGCCGAAGCGCTGATTGACCCGCGTAAGACGGCGACCCACGCTAGCTTAAGCTTAACGCTGCAGATCTTGCACGTTCTTGGAGTGCAACGCCGAAACAACCCTCGTTAATGCCTCGTCGCTGTCATTTCAGGCGGAGATGATGAGTTCGCGGCGACTGGTTCATTGCGCATATTAAAAGTGTCTCACGCAGCTCCATCCATCACCTGTCACACCAAGCATTCATTCGTCATGCCTTCTACCATTTCTGTACTTGCTGCGGGGGTTCTCGTGCCCGTTTTGGGCGCCGTGGCTGCTAAGCTTCCTTCTACGGCTCAGATTATCGACCAGAAGTCGTTCAATGTCTTGAAGGATGTGCCGCCTCCTGCGGTAGCCAATGACTCTCTGGTATGTCACTGCAGCCTCGTTGCCAATTTTTACTAACGATTATGAGTAGGTGTTTACTTGGCCTGGTGTAACCGAGGAGTCTCTGGTCGAGAAGCCTTTCCATGTCTACGATGAAGAGTTTTACGACGTCATTGGAAAGGACCCCTCTTTGACCCTCATCGCGACATCGGATACCGACCCAATCTTCCACGAGGCTGTTGTCTGGTATCCTCCTACCGAAGAGGTCTTCTTTGTCCAGAATGCAGGCGCTCCTGCCGCTGGCACTGGATTGAACAAGTCTTCCATCATTCAGAAGATTTCTCTCAAGGAGGCCGACGAGGTCCGCAAGGGCAAGAAGGATGAGGTCAAGGTCACCGTTGTTGACTCTAACCCTCAGGTCATCAACCCCAATGGTATGTTGAGCTGGCGATACGTATTGAATAGCGACTGACTCTCTCCCTCAGGTGGTACTTACTACAAGGGCAACATTATCTTCGCTGGTGAGGGCCAAGGTGACGATGTTCCCTCCGCCCTGTACCTGATGAACCCTCTCCCTCCTTACAACACCACCAGTAAGTCGCATACACCCTCACAATACGATGTTCAAACCTGACTGTAATAAGCCCTCCTCAACAACTACTTCGGTCGCCAGTTCAACTCCCTCAACGATGTTGGCATCAACCCCAGGAACGGTGACTTGTACTTCACCGACACCCTCTACGGATATCTCCAAGACTTCCGCCCTGTTCCTGGTCTGCGAAACCAAGTCTACCGTTACAACTTTGATACTGGCGCCGTCACTGTTGTCGCTGATGACTTTACCCTCCCCAACGGTATGTCTTCACCAAATGGTAGATTGCACGCAACTAATATTGGTCAGGTATTGGCTTTGGCCCCGACGGCAAGAAGGTCTATGTCACCGACACTGGTATCGCTCTCGGTTTCTACGGCCGCAACCTCTCTTCGCCCGCCTCCGTTTACTCTTTCGACGTGAACCAGGACGGTACACTCCAGAACCGCAAGACCTTCGCTTACGTCGCATCTTTCATCCCCGATGGTTAGTCTCCCAACACCGCTGCAATGCCATCCACTAACCCCTCCAGGTGTTCATACCGATTCCAAGGGCCGTGTTTATGCCGGTTGCGGCGACGGTGTCCATGTCTGGAACCCCTCTGGCAAACTCATCGGCAAAATCTACACTGGAGCCGTTGCTGCTAACTTCCAGTTTGCTGGCAAGGGAAGAATGATAATTACTGGACAGACCAAGCTATTCTACGTCACCCTTGGAGCATCAGGCCCCAAACTGTACGACTAGAGTAGTTTACGCTTGATAGACACCTTGATAATATAATATGCCATTCAAGCTGATACAATTGCATGTGAGTCGTGTTAAGCAAATGACCTATTTCGCTATTCACTTAGTTCATCTTGCCTGGCTGGGCGAGAAGCTATTAGGCCCGCTTGGTTGTATTTTGCCTATAACTATCGCTCCGAAGATTGTCTCGGCCCAATGCAGCGACTAGTTCACTGTGTTGCATGGTCGATCCATCACCGACTGAGCTTGTATTGTTTGATCGATAGGCGGCTTGGTGAGCCGGCAGAGAGGAGATAGTGTAAGGTAAGAAGAGAGTGGTCACTGAGATGAGCATTTGTTCAATTTTGATCTCGGATCGCACTCTATATCTACAAGAGATCCGAAATATTGGCGCCAGCGTCTTGGACATTGGTAGCCCATTTTCCTGGAGTAGTCTGTTCAACGGATCAGTAAAAATCGCAAGTAGCAGTCTAAGCCCACTGACCTGAAGGTAGAGAAAACCATCTTCTACGACAGATTCGTTGTAGTTCCCTTTCTTCAACGCGCTCACAGTACGAAGGGCAATCTCGGCTTTGCTGACGACATCAAAGAACCCTTCTTGAAGCATATCGTCACCCGGAAACTTCTGCGACTCTAACTGCGAGACAAGTCCGTTGAAGTAACCGTGAACGGCATTGCCAAAGTTGTTTTCCCAGTGCCTTATAAATGTCGTCCCAGGCTTCTCGCTCTCGGTTTTGAGCGCTGTGTAGTTTTCTTCCAGCCGAGGGTCGAGCTTGACAGGTTGACCAAGGATCTTGGCAACTTTGGCTTCGATCTCGCTCTTGGGCGGATACCAGTACTTGGCTAGTCCCTCTTCAGCAACGAAGCTCGGCTTGTTTCCTCCACTGATAGAGGCATCATTGAGAGCCTTCTTAAGATTGTTATCGGCGACAGCTTCGCTGATGTTTGAGCCTAAACCGGTGGGAGCGACGAGGATTCGGAGCCTTCCGTCCTTGATATCGCAAGAACAGTATTTAAAGGTCGCGGAAGGGTCGACTTCGATGGTCAGGACGTGAGCGGAGGCAAGGGTGTTGACGTTGGACTTGATTGACTCCTGAGACCAGTCGAGACAGGTAGTAGCTCGAGAGATATACCTACAACGTTGTCAGATTCGAGGGTTGGACAGTAACGGGGAGTTATCACACTTACTCGTTAAGCCTACTCCCAAAGCTGTTCTTGGCATACGAGGACTCTGCATAGGGATAAATTGACAAGGGGTCAACATCGATGGTCCAGGGAACGCCGAGGAGAGCCTTCGAGAGCTTAGACTCGAGATTTGGCTTCTCCTGCTCAAACTGGTCACGGACTTATCTGTGTCAGCAGGAGAAGACATGTGTGTAATGTCTATACTTACCGTTCTTGCGAACCATCAGAGATAGCTTATCGGCACGAGGGAGCGACATCTTGTCAGCAATATCACTGATGTTTGATACAATGTTTCGAAAGCTGTCCATGAAGACAGAATAGTGATGTAGCGGACGAGTGAGTGGATGGGTGAGCTGTTGTGATAGTAGACGGTCAAGATGCAGACTTTATAGCCTGTCGAACCCGAACACCGAAACTACAAGTGCGTGTTGGTTTGATAGAAAGAAAACGGTCATGAAGATCATAGCCCAATGCAGGAATCGCCGTCAAGACACCAAAATCTCTCCTCATCTTTCCTCCTTCAAGCACAATACCGACCAGAGGAAAGGTACACGGCACACATACCTGAGCTGTACCAGCATGCGGTTCTGAAGTCCTCTGGGAATAGAGCTAGTGGCGATTCGTAAGGCGACCTGCCAGGCGGAATTGATCCGCCAGATTATCTTAGCGTAGGGCTAGCCTGCAGCCACTGTTCACTAATTCGACGCGCTATACCTACCGGTCAGTGGGATAAAACCTCCGCGTCTGCCGAACTTCCGCTCGCATGTAGTCTGGTGAGATCTCCATGGCCAGGCTATCCGGAAGTTACGGCTGGAAAGTGGATTTCGGACTTCGGTACAGGTTACCACTGGCCAATTTCGTATAACAAGCCACTCTTCTTTCTCGTATGTATCAGTGAGATAAGCTATCGTCTTCGCCATGATTGAGATTGCAAGATGCTTCGTCTCGCTCCTTGCCCGTCACCCTCATGATGCAGCGCTGTACAATCTATGCCATGTAGAAAGCACACAGGGTCCCGCTTTGCAGTTATTAAGAAGCGAAATGGTTCTTCCAAGGAGTACACAGATTGCTTGGGCTGGCCGTAGAGTCAGGCTTTAGGCTACTCATGCGAATGATAAGATCGTGATATTGCGTAAGTAATCGTTCCAATCGGAATCGAGCATTGATCTCACCGAACCTTGATGAACAAGCTTTTTCGAAACAATCTAAAGCGTATTAGTAATGCATTTCGATATATCAAGCAAAGTGGAACTGCATAGGGCGACTGACAGCCACGACCCTCGGGGCCGATCTACCACCAAATCCAGTCTTGTCCTTTATTCCTTCCCTAGCGCGGTAAGGGGAATCACGTCAGTCGCCCCAGATTCATGAATGATCAAGGTGGCCAAGCTTTGTCCCTGGCCAAGCTATCCAGCTATCTCCCTTTCCCTGTCACCGCTGAAGAGACGCTACATCACTGAACCTCCCACATCCCGCCTTGCCTCGATTTCGATCCAAGTTGCAGGGAAGCCTTTGTGAAATACCAAAAAGAGCCAAGTTCTCTGGACTGGTTCAAGCTCTCGGCCAGATTATATGGAGCAGGTCGCTCTAATCTTTTGCTCTTCTTACGAAGTAAATCTAGTATCCTGGCCGCAGAGAGGGCTAAGCGGATCACGGAGTAGAGTGCTTGAAGAGTACCTATGCGTGCCAGCCTCTGTTACCCCGTTCTACGCGCAACTATTCCGCTGCAGCCACCGATCGTGCACCAGGCCTCCTAGCCTTACGGGGTCAGCCACGTTCAGGGCACAATGCTATCCGCGGGTGGCGCTTCAGCTTTGGCGAAGCCCGGTGGGATGATACGATGCCGATCAAACTGTCGTGCGGGCGCTCATACCAGTTTATGCTCCAGTCGGTCGTCGTTCGTGGCTGTGGCATTGGCTCATAGCCGTTCTCAAGTCTATAACTTGCTCTATAATACAGCTTGTGGATACCATCCAAGACAGCACAGACGAGGATTCCCTCAATATCAGGGTGCTAAGCATGCTTCTGCCATCTTGTCGTAGCTGGAAGCCTGGTAAACAGGCTTGATAGCGACATGTCCAAACTACGGACTCGAATCTCGGGCGCTAGACGGCATCTCGGCACATGCCCCTCAACATCAGTGTACATCGCCCACTTCAGAGGCCAATCTATGGGTCAACATTGACCTTGACTAGAATAGACGTGACCACTGCTTGACAAACCCAAAGTTTCCATCTATCACGCTTGCCAGGGCTGAGCGATACGCTGCAGCCGGCCTCTCCAATGAGTATTTCTTCAGTGTCAACATCGCCACAGACAATCCAGACTTCGACCAGCTCTAGCCAATACTAGGAGGTTTCTCTGGCATTCTGTCCAAAGAAAGTATCCACTTCACCCTCAATAGGCCTGTTCAATTCACCATTCTCGTTAGCCAGAAGCCAACAACAAGAGACGATAGCATTCAATTAATTGGGCCACTAGAGCCTCGTGTAGCGAGCAGAGTCTCTTAAGGTTTCGATTGTGCTTCACGTTCCAATGACCCTATTTCATTGAAAGCGCTCTTTTACCGAGGACGAAGCCGGAAGTAATTCGTATGAAGAGCTACGACCTCCTCTTAGAACAGCACTACTATCAAGGTGGAGCCACCAGTATTGCCTCGCCCCCATATAGTGACCACGACTGAACTCTTGGATAGACCCGATGAAAAGAGCAAAAAACGCGAAACACTTCAAGATATTGAGAATGGCCTGGATACAGCCATCAAAAGCTTGAAAGGTCACTATGGTACGGCACATTCAGAACTCAAAGCTTCCAGAGACAACGAAAATAAGGATATGTTGAGGAGTACACAACCCTTTAAGACAACCTATTCGCTGGCTTGTCTACTTCGAATGTGCACAATATCAACACCCAGTCGGTTCTCGATAATTTCACAGGATATCATGGATATGTGTTCGGTAAGGATACTCGTCTTGTAAGTCTCATCACACATAATCACCAATATTTAGTGGTTTTAGGACATTATACTTGTGTGTACAAGGAATGGCTTATTCGTGGCTCGGCCTCTCAACGACAAGTATACCAAATCTCCGCAATATCAGACGAACTGAAGATCCTCGAGGAGATCCTGCATAGTCAGATGCAGGTCGTTCCACAAGTTTCACAGTCTTGCACAGGCGAGACTCAGCCCCATGTCCGTCAAAGCGGAGAAGGGGAAAGCGCCAGAAACGGAAGAAGCCCATGATTCCGGGCTTGACCTGCAAACTCAGTTATTCAACTCACTACGGCGAAAGTCTCATCTGAGGCATGAAAAGCTGACCCACGATATCGAAAGGCTGCAAGATGCTGCAGAGCGATTGAAGTCACAAGTACTTTTTCATGTCAGACACTGAACATTATACTAACTGCACAACCTCAGGATGCTTTATTTATAAAGATTAAAGTCGAAGACCCAAGTATCGCTATATATGTCTTCACTCTTGTAACCGTTGTCTTCCTCCCACTATCATTTGCAACGAGCTACATGGGAATGAACACAAGCGATATCAGAGACATGGAGTAGGGGTAATGGATATTTTGGGTCGTTAGAGAGACCTTTACGGTCGTTGTACTTATTGGTCTTTGGGTCATTTCATGTAGGGGCCCTCGGTGGAAGAAAGCGAGACCGACTCAGAAGCTATTACATATGGATTGACGATGGCGCGTTTTTATTGGCACATGATATCAGGCAAAAGATTTCTCCTCGTATCTAGACGGCCAAATATAGTCCTATTGATTGGCATTCCTATGCATAGTTCTTGAAGATGTGACGTACCTGTCTAGAGAGGTCAGAAATGTTATAGACCTTTGTCATAACTTCAGAATACCATACACATTTGTTTTCTTTGTAACATGAGATGAATGGAGTCTCTTTGGTGATAATACTGAGACAGACTCTCCCCCTCAGATTTTCCATGATTATCATATCCTGATCTCTACCAATGGAGGCCATAGGACCGCATATAACTAGCCAATCGGGTTCTCGGGTATTAACACAAACCGAAATATCGCGTATTTTGTCAATGAAGAGCCAGGGATACGGAACCCATAAACACGCACGGTTAGAGATCGTATAGGCGAAACACTAGCTTCATGACAATCAAAACCTTAAATAGTTTGACCGGAATCACATCTCACGGCAAATCTCAACTTGCACCTATAATCAGGAGGGAGTAGGTAAAAACAACTCTCCCCTATAGCTTGCTCAACCTTAATCAAATCTCTATAGCCATCGTTTCAGCGTAGCAAATACTTCCAAAAGAGAAGCCACGAGGCATTCGAGGCGGTCTGAATCGTCTTCGGCAATGTTACCCGGCAAAATACTCTTCCTCTCCACATATTGAGTCGGTGTGATTTCGTACCCCATGCTAGGAACAAACCTTATTGACTGTGTCTAATAAAACCAGAATTATGCCACGACTACCGAGCACCTACCTTGCCGCGTGATCCACGTCATCCACGTCATCCACTTGATGGTACGCGTCTGCGAGGTTGGCCAATAATAAGTACTACAGACAGAAATGATAGAAATCTGAAAGCTTGACATCCACTACAGCCTAAACTCGTGACTTACAAGGGACTAAAGTGGATACTCTAATATAAAGCTCTTGGTGTTGACGAGGTTGTTTATGGGGGATTTAAACTTTCTGAAGGCCTGTAGTTCTCGATTTATATCTGCCGGTAACTTACTAGTCAGAATATAGAATTTAAGTTTAATAACACTATTGGCCCCATTTGAGATACTACTTATGATAAATATAAAAGAGTATTCCAGTCAAGTTACTGCTACTAAATCTTTTTCAGACTTCATCTCATATCCTTCCATCACTTCAATTTATTAAATACAACCTTCACAATGAAGCTTACCCTTCTCTTCTTCCTTCCAGCAGCTCTGGCTGCGGTAAGTGATCATGTTCTGAGAGGTGGGATCTGTCTAATATTAATAGAATTGCTGGCCTCCCGCTGCGGGTGCGGGCGATTCTGGCCGATGCTACTGGGGCACAAGCGACTTTGCTTCTTGCGCTTCAGTGTGTATCCCCCCCCGCGCCCAACGAGTTTTGCTAATGTTGTTTTCTCATAGAGCGCACCATGCACCGGCAATGGAAACCAATGCACACTTCTTGGGGGCGGACTTGCAAGCTGCACGTAAGGGGTTCAGGGGCTAGTTTAGTCTATAGGATCTGACATATATGTGCTTGATAACTCTACGCGATCTTGTTCAGAGCCATGGGACACGGACGAACTCATCTCTGATGCCAAAATGGTAGCCTGTCATAATAATATTAAATGAATTACCATCCCTTCGCTCATCTTTCGAAAGTACATCCCTTTTTGATCACTGTCTGTATCATGTCTAAGTACACATCACTCACATCTCATGTCTCGATGTCGTCGCATCCAGCTCAACAGGAGGATACTGCGGCGGCGGCGGTCCATAAGTCAAAACCGATCCTGCATTCTTCGTATCCTCCTTCGTCTCCAGCTCCGCAGTCGGCGGTGTAGCCCTCTTTCTTCTTCTCCAAAGAAAAAACGCTGCTCCAATGATTCCAAGCCCAACCACTCCAACACCAGCTCCAATACCAGCTTTGGCACCCGTAGATAGTCCGCCACTGGAAGATGAGTATGAGAATGATCCATCGGTGCCAGTCTCTACAGGTGCTGAAACTGTTTTTGTAGATCTTGTTGACCCAGATGACAAGGAAAGATCTTTTTCGCAATAGTTGAGTTGGATCATCGGTGCGAATATGGTTATCCCATCTAGAGACACTATGCTGGTTTCGTCTGTCACTGTGACTGGGAGGGTGAGCCAGTTGAGAACAGTCTTCTACTTCGAGCATGATGCGACCTGTAAAGATCCCCTGGAAGCGATGGTTGTGCATGTTTGTGGTCCTCCGGGTTGCGCGCAGGTGTATCCACTAATACGGTCAGTTGCCGAGCCAAGGCCCGTCACAAGGCGTTCTTACGATGGGCAGCATCCTATCACCCTCTCATCATCTTGTATCGGGAACTGAAAATTGAAGTTTCCAGTCTGAGGACCCGTCGCGATACACGCTGTTTCGTAGCCTTGGGGGCATTCGAACACGGGAGAGTAGAAGCCCCAGCCATTCACAGCATTTTCGGCAGCGAACGACGATTGTCGCTGTGGCCAGCCGTCTGCATCGTCGAGTACGCCTTGCTACGGGGGTTTGTTAGATTGAGTTCGACGCGTCAAGGAAATATCCACCTACCGTGTTGTCCTGATTATTCCCGCACGTCTGGCCTTGCCATGCATTCGTGCATGTCGAGCAATCGATGACTCGCACGGTACATCGATCGGGGTACTTCCACTCTGTTGTGAAAGGGCCCAAGTTCGTTCGTGCGCTCGACATGGCGGTCGTCGTATACGAGGTTTTTCTTTCGAGGATAAAAGAATGTGAGGAGATCTTGAGGGCAAGAAATGGCGAAAGACGGGTAAAAGAATTGAGCAAGGAGAGAAATCAGAACTACTGATATTATAAGTAATATATATATATATAATATAC